>JASCZI010151213.1:36399-52840 GCA_036250425.1 Stylosanthes scabra
ATTATTATTACTATATCCACTTTTGGTTAGGAAAACATGCAGGGCTAATCCTAACCAACTTGTTTGCTCTTTCCAATTTTCAGACTAGCTCCAACCCCAACTTAGGAGTAAATTTTCTGGCCAGTCGTGGATTCTTCACAGACTCATATTGGTATTGGTTAGGCCTTGGAGCCTGCGCTGGATATCTATTCCTCTTCAATGGAATGTTTGCGGCTGCCCTTGATCTCCTTGACCGTGAGTATTTTATCACATCATTCATTTAGTGATTCAATTCAAGACTCCAATATATGAAACTTAGTTACTAATAACTATTTCTTTCTTGTGCAGCATTTGATAAGCCACAAGCAACAATAACTGAAGAATCTGAAGATGATGCACAAGAGGTTGAATTACCACGCATAGGTCAGCAATCTTGTTTATATCACTCTTGAACTCTTAACCACAAACTACCGCTTTAGATGCTCATAGTTTCTTCTTATATGTATTTTTTCATGCAGAAAATTCAGGAGCAACAGAAGATGCTGTTGTGGAGTCAAGCCATGGAAAGAAAAAGGGAATGGTTCTTCCCTTTGAACCACATTCTATCACATTTGATGAAGTCGTGTACTCTGTTGACATGCCACAAGTAAGTTTAAATTCACTAGCATTGTTTCTATATTTAACTGTTTTTCTTTATCAAAAAGCTTACTCTTGATTTCAACTTTCAGGAAATGAAAGAACAAGGTGTACAAGAGGACAAGTTGGTGCTTCTAAAGGGTGTTAGTGGTGCATTCAGGCCTGGTGTCCTCACTGCTCTGATGGGTGTAAGTGGAGCTGGTAAAACTACCTTGATGGATGTTCTGGCTGGTAGAAAAACCGGTGGATATATCGAAGGAACCATAAAAGTTTCTGGATACCCTAAGAAGCAAGAAACATTTGCTCGAGTCTCAGGTTACTGTGAACAGAATGATATCCATTCACCTCATGTTACAGTCTATGAGTCCTTGCTCTACTCCGCATGGCTCCGTTTATCTTCAAGTGTCGATACCAAAACTAGAAAGGTTTGTAACTGCTGCATAATACACCACTATGGCTAAAATCTGAGATATTTATTATGACAAACTAACTTTCACATTTAGATACTAATTACTTAAAACTTTTTGGCAAATGGTTATAGATGTTCATTGAGGAAGTCATGGATCTAGTGGAGCTAACCCCATTGAGGAACTCACTAGTTGGTTTGCCTGGTGTGAGTGGTCTCTCAACCGAACAGCGCAAGAGGCTAACCATTGCAGTTGAATTGGTGGCTAATCCCTCCATAATTTTCATGGATGAGCCTACTTCTGGGTTAGATGCAAGAGCTGCTGCCATTGTTATGAGAACTGTCAGGAACACGGTGGACACAGGAAGAACTGTTGTGTGCACCATTCATCAACCTAGCATTGACATATTTGAAGCTTTTGATGAGGTGAGGGTTGATAAGATAAAAGTAAAAATTCCTCTCCATTGGACATTTGGACTTGAATCTGACATATCTTACTTACATGTGATTCTAGTTATTCCTAATGAAGCGTGGTGGACAAGAAATCTATGTTGGGCCTCTTGGTCATCATTCTAGCCATTTGATCAAGTATTTTGAGGTAGGTTACTGCCTAAGTTCAATAAACTGTTATGATTCACAATAGCAATTACTGATTTCCAACAATTTCCATTCTCCAGAGTATTGAAGGAGTGAGCAAAATCAAGGACGGATATAACCCAGCTACTTGGATGTTGGAAGTTACAACAACAGCTCAAGAACTCAGTTTGGGTGTTGATTTTACAGATATATACCAAAACTCTGATCTATATAGGTAAGCTAATGCATATGACTAAGGTCTATCTATACTTATAACATTCTTGAGCTCCAAAATGCTTAAACTATTTTACATGGCTTTCTCAGGAGAAACAAGCAACTTATACAAGAGCTGGGACAGCCTGCTCCTGGTTCAAAGGATCTTCATTTCCCAACTCAATACTCGCAGCCATTCTGGGTCCAATGCCAAGCTTGCTTATGGAAACAGCGTTGGTCTTATTGGCGCAATCCGCCATATACTGCCGTGAGGTTCTTCTTCACTACTTTCATAGCCTTGATGTTTGGAACAATGTTCTGGGACCTTGGAAGTAAAACGTAAGCAATATTAACACACATTCCATCTCATTTCTTTTCTTCACCTCCTTGTTTAACACTTGAGCTAATAATTCTTATGGTTTCTTACAGCAAAAATCGGCAAGACTTGTTCAATGCAGTTGGTTCAATGTATAGTGCAGTTCTGTTCCTTGGAATACAGAATGCTTCATCAGTGCAGCCAGTGGTAGCAGTTGAAAGAACAGTGTTCTATAGAGAAAGAGCTGCTGGAATGTATTCTGCCTTACCCTATGCATTTTCACAGATAGTAGTTGAGTTACCTTACATCTTCGCGCAATCAGTGACCTATGGCCTCATAGTTTATGCCATGATCCAATTTGATTGGACAGCTGAGAAGTTCTTCTGGTATCTATTCTTCATGTTCTGCACATTGTGCTACTTCACCTTCTATGGAATGATGGCTGTTGCTGTCACACCAAACCACCATGTTGCTTCCATTGTGGCCTCTGCATTCTATGCGATTTGGAACCTCTTCTCAGGATTTGTCATCACAAGACCTGTAAGTATTAATTTACAACTTTGAATTGGTGAATAAAACTTATGTTATGTACATTTTTCTTAACTAGTTTTTGTTATGTTATGACAGAGCATGCCTATATGGTGGAGGTGGTACTATTGGGCATGCCCAGTAGCATGGACCATTTATGGATTGGTTGGATCACAATTTGGAGATATTACTACTACTATGAATGGTGAAGACGGCAAGACTGTTGGTGAGTTCATACACAGTTATTTTGGAATCAAGCATGACTTCATAGGATATTGTGCTGTTGCGGTTTCTGGAATTGCTGTGCTTTTTGCCTTTATCTTTGCCTGTGCAATCAAGGCCTTTAACTTCCAAAAGAGATAGATACACTTGAAGGATTCTTTATTATTCTTTTTTTTTCTTTTTCTTTTCATTCCCCCTTCAGTTTCAGTTTACACTTCTTATATTTGTATTTATGGTAGTTCATAGCACTTGCTTTTAAATTCATAAATGTACAAGCTTATAAATAAGATTTTGGTTCTGTATTAATCAGTTCAATTTTATCAATGAAAAACATAGTGTGTTCTGATCAATAATTATTTCAATCTTCCATGCAAGAAGAGGCTGGTTTTCCTGATTAGCCTGAATTCACAATACACTAATAATTTTGTTAGTAAAAATGTAACATAAAAGTTAAAACTACATGCAACTATGCAAGTGCAAGCTCACTTAGCCGTAATACTTTTCACAAACTAATTCACTGTCTAATATTACATAAAGCTGAGATGCAAACGGTGCTAAGCAAAGAATATCTTCTACCAAATAAATTACTCTCAGTTCATATGTAAGAAGTTACATGGTAACAAGTTCCTTCAGTTAATAATAATATCTTACTAGGTGTGTTTAGGCATATGCAGATGCAGATGATCATGCAAATGCAGGAAATTAAGAAATTTTTAGTGTCATGACTCAAGTGAGAACAAAGAAAAGAAAATTTGCTCTTCTAACACACTTGCACCCTTTTCTTTTCCCTAAAACACACGTTTATCTTGTTCAATAATGAACATCATCCATTAACAATTTCTCTTGTTTCTTCCTTCCTTCCTTATTAAATTCTATCTACCAATTCTTTTCATTTGATTTTTCTCAGAAGTCAGAACTCAGAACCAATCTCTCTATGCTTTTTTTTTTTGGACAGCTTTTTCTGCATTTACAATCCTTCTTTGTCTCCTTTTTTCTTTTTGTCACACAATCCATATTGTTTGTGGCATTTGACAATCCTTTTTAATTTCAGTAAAACAGAGTGGTCAAGGCCTGATATGCAAGAAACTTATAGTTGGGCTGGGTTGGGTTGGATTGTTTTGGTCTTTATTATATTATATGGGCCAATTCCCATAGACAGAGGATTACAAATTCTGTTGGCACTGATAATGCTCACTCTTGGGCCCTTTTGAAGGCAAGGGGTGAAGAACCAAAAGAAAAAAAGTGAGGGTAACAGCAAAAAGCGCCGTTGCCGGGGATCGAACCCGGGTCACCCGCGTGACAGGCGGGAATACTCACCACTATACTACAACGACTTGCTTGCTTCTTCAACTCTTTCTAACATATATGATCATGATTCATGGATAGAGGCTCTTGCTATCATTGAAAGTGGCTTCACGTATAAAAAATTGTTGAAGTTTCCGCATTTCTTTTTATATAAATAATAATAATAATGAAGTCTTCAAACAAAGGATATTTACTGAAGATTCCAATCACTTTCATGTTGTATTTCCCTATTCAGATCCATTGAAGATATAAGGTTGGAGTGTTCTTGCATGGTCCGTTACAGAATTGGAAAAAATAACAGGAATTTGTGTACCATATATATTTTGGTCCCATGTTTGCTTTTGGTTCTGATTGACCATGTCAAAGATGATTTTGTCCTGCTATAAGGTTTGATTGAAGATCTTAGGCATAGCAATAGCATAGGGCCTATTCTATTGTGGTAGCTAGCTAGCTAGGTACATTAATTTGGTTAAGTACTATATGGCACACCATTTATGGTATAGTAGGGAAATTGGCTAGGCCATGTTGGGCTGTCTCTTGGTCTCTTAACTCTTATCCATCCAAACCTTCCTTCATTAATAGCATGCATAGTTCTATCTTTTAGCTATGGTCTAATCTATTTGGGGGAATCTGCCAGACATTCATAATCACCTTCATCACTTCCAAAGTTCCACCTTTCATTTTGTTTCCCTTATCACTCACACACATCCACCGTATATAATTAAATTAATTAACCACTTCTGTGCCATATCAGTGTACTTAGTTCTATACTTCTATATGGGTTTGTAACAATTGTACGTAAGAGCTTATTTAGTTATAAATTAAATGGTCTTAATAAACAACACAAATTAATTGTTTATGTTTTATAATCTCATCTATAAGAAGTAATTTTGACAACAAAAAACTGCTGATTGTTTTAATAGTATAGTAGTATTGTTTCAAAACTATTATAAAAAAATTACAACTATAGCTTAAATAGATGTGATGAAATTAATCAATTATATCTCACATATTTTATAGAAAATTCATGGGAATTTTTTTTAAATAACCATAAAATATATATTAAGTAGATTATGTTCATATCATTTTTAATTAAAAAATCTAAATAATTAATAATTACCATATTTTTTTATAGAAATGTGAATAGTGTTAGATGGTGAATGTTATTGTAATTTAGCACCTAACAAATATTATTGGGAATGTACTATGCACTATGAAGGGAGTGAGAACTGAGAATGGCTATTGCTTCCAATTAGGAGCCAGTCCGTGCGGTACTAAGCATTGAAAAAGAGATATGATTTTGGAATTTGTAGCCATTTTCTTCCTAATCAATCATACACCCACGAGGACGAGGCCACCTCTCAATCACACATTCATAAGATTAATTAACAATTAATAATAATGCTCATCTTAGATCCGAAAGGTACAGCGGTCATTCACAATCCCAAAAGACATTATTGACCTAATCAAGATTAATTAAGATGATGCATGCCATCCACAGCTTCTAATTTGTTTAATAATTAATTATCATTATTTTTTGTTTTAGCATGAATGTCTCTACGAATTGTTGCTCGTGTGGTGGGATCAGAAAAAGGGTGCGTAAAAGAATAGTAGCGACTTTAATTTAGACTTTTAATCCACACGTCAACATGATTTGAAAAGTTTGATATATAAAAGCATTCGTCTTATTGCATGCATTGGTGCAACAAGTAAAACATCTCATTCACAAAATCTTAATACAAATCTAGCTACTAGTATATGCATGATGATAATTAATGTCTATAGTTGACGTGACTAAGATTTTGATTCGGATAATAATCATATCCTGGTTTCACCGACGATGATTAAATAAATTAAAGAAGCCTTGATTCTGATTTTTTGACAAAAACGCTTCAACGGAAAAAGCCTTACCTATAATATACATAAAGTTTAAGGAGAATTCTTTTATGAAAAAAAAAAAGAAGAGAATAATTATCTATAAATTATTGGATTGAAGTGTGGTTATAGAATTTTGACATAACTTATAATTATTTTGACTTCATCTTTTCATTTTTTTTCTCTTTATCGTAATAGACACCAAAGTTCAATTCATGTAGGAATAAAACGGGTCACTTTAAAATTATATGGATTAATATTTAAATTTGTTACGTAACATGTTATGATCTAATTGATTAAGAGACTAATACAATTATAACAATGATAGGTAATCATAATCACAATAAAAAGTTACTAACCACATTCCTTAACATAAATATAAGTTATAAGTGACTTAGGTTGTTTAAGTGTCTAATTTTGAACTACATATATAAAGAAGAGAGTGTGATGAAATCAAATAAAAAAAAAAAAGAGTTGTCGCCAAAATTTTTATTTTTTTTTAACCATATCATGATATTAGAACTCTTTGAGTAAATTATTGGGAAAAAAAAACGTGGATCACCGATTATTTGTTCCATGTTGGGTTTTAGCTGTCTTAATTATATTCAATCATATTCCAATGACGATGGTTGATGGATTCATCACTATCTAAACCAATTAAGTATCTATATATGTCTTGCGTCACAAATTCAAATCAATCATAATATAGCACAGTAATTAAGGTGCTTTATTAGGCTCTGAAATTAACGAAAGAAAGCACCTAATTAAACATCAAGAAAGAAAATGCTATACTAATTAAGATGCTTTATGCTTGATCTACGTGTGTTAATTATACACACTCGCTCGCTCTTCATCAATGTCTATATATATCAAATTAAAGCTATAACACTTTTTATTTAAATAATATATAAGAAAAAAATCAGTAGTATTTGGCACTTGTTACAAAGCATATCTGCATTTTATATTGAGTTTTGTCTTAAGCATATTTTCTTATATATAAATATCATTTTCCACGTCCTCATGTCTATTGTATTTGTACTTTAGTAGTGTGTCGTGTAGCATTGTGTCTAACTCCAATTTGAAAATATATAGTAAATAATTAATATTGTTAATTAAATCTTTATTTGAGCTCATCAATAATAATCCAAGTCCAATTGTTTCATACACAAAACATAATAGTGCTAATCAATCATGCAACGTGTATGTTTTATTTTTTTAAATCATCTAGCTAGAGAGTGGTGGAAATCTAGTTAATCTATATCTTAACTTTTTTTTGGTAATGAATCTGTATCTTAACTAAGCTCTCTCCTTTATGCATGTCATTTTCAGGAAGTAATTAATTAGTTAAAGTTTTCATTGTTATATATATGAAATAACAACATACTAATATGAAATAATAAAGGAGAGATCAACACTTTTTATTAATATTAGTCAATATTATTTTGGACTAATATCTTCTTTTTTTTGTTATAAAAATTTAGAAATTTATTAGGTCAAGTATTGGTCTAAATTGATAAATTTTATAGGGGATAAAAGTGTGAAGACGTGTATATATCAATAAAAATATTTATTTTATTATTTGATATTAAAGTACAATTTTAGTAGAAGAAATTTTTATTCCAAAGCCTCATAATTGTTTATTTCGTCGGATATTGAACTGAAAATAGTATAATACATTATTTCTGTTGTTTGCTTTATATATGGTGGTGGTGAAAAATGGATGAGGTTTTCCTGATTTGATTCAATAAAGAAAATGATGAAAGTTTAGAACAATGAATAATAATGGCGCAGAGAGGTAGGGACACCATGCATATGTTTATATGCAAATTGGACAAACCATTAACAATAATAAATCAAACAATTGTGAACTGAAGACATACATTGCAAATTAAATAAAAATGAGTTTTGAGGGAATAGAAATATAAATAAATATATTGCTCCATCATAGATTCTGATGATGAACAAGCTGGGCAGCCACCAACACGTGGTTTCAGAGACACAACACCAACATTGTTTTCAGAACATACATTATTATTTCATTCCCCAAATCATTGCTTTCAAATTCTCCTTCCTTTTAATTTTCTCATCATTCTTTTTAATTGATTAATTAGTTTTGGTTTCGAAAATATAGTAAGAGATTTGACCAAAATGGAAAAAACTAAGTGTAGTTAACTTTACGTAAAATTATCAATTTAAATTATTAAACAATAATTTAATCAAATATATTAAATCATCTAATGCTTTTTAACAAACGAATTTTCATAAAATTCACTATAAACCTAGATATTCACATACCAAAATAACAATGTGATTTTTATAATAATTATATCCATGTATATAACCTAATCATTAATACTGCACTTTATTATTATAACCTAATCATTGGTAAGGAAATAATGCTCTAATAATTAAATGAGTTTACAGCAAATTCTTCCACCACTTACTATATATGTGATTTCTCCTTATTACACCTCACTACTACTACTACCTAATCAAGAGTATGAAACACTTCACTAATCACAATTAAGATTCCAAAAAATTGTTCCGCTCTTTTCTCTCATTAATTATTATTATTGCATTGAATTTTATGGTGATCGTTCAGCACACATAAAAAGGCCCCGTATGGTGTCAGATTTATATAATAATATCAACAACCATGCCCGTCACTGTCTAGGACTGCTTTCAAAATTTGAGTGAATTTTTGTATAATTTGTTTATGTTTAAATTATTTTTTGGAGTTAAAAGATCTCTTAAATTAAGTGATTAGCTATTATATATACCTTTTGGACCAATCAAATTTTTGGTCTGGAAATATATCTATAATATAATGTATGTGGAATAATAACAAAACCCTTGGCATCACTCATTATTCATCATGATGATGGAATTTTATATATATAGATAAAGCTAAATATCAAGTTCCAAAGAAAATAATAATGTTATGTATGTATGTATCTTCTTGTGCGTGATGTACTCAAAATTGAATATTCAAATAAGCTTCTACAACCTTGCAACGTCCCTTTCACTACAAAGACAAAGGAAACACCAATGAAACTTTTATGTTTGCATATTACTTTATTGATTTGATGTATCTTATCTTCTGCATGCCCTTTTATATAGGTTTTCTCTCTCCCATTTAGGGCCAAACAATATTATCTATAATAAGCAATCATATTTATTATTTTCACAATTCTTCTAGTTCTTTAGAATTGTCCCCACTCATCATAAAGTAAGTAAAAAAATTAATTAAAAAAAATTAATGGAGTTACTAAAACATAAATTTTTATATTCGTTACTTTATATAATAATTATATAAAACTATAAGAGCCCAAAATATCCATTTATTTTGGGTTTTGGTGCATGCTTGGTAGTTGGTACAAAAATAGACCATGCAAGAGGGAAGGTTCAAAAAGGTTAAAAGCTATATTAACCAACTTGGACACCATTTTTGCGAGAATCGTTTACATCAAACAAACCGTTTTTAGGTGCACAAAGTTGAAAGGAAGAGAGTGCCTTATCAAAGTGTTTTGCTTTCGTGCCAAGGTACTCGTTCCAAGTCACAGGCCTGTACAAGGCAGGCCTACTTGGGCCCACTAGCTTCTCATGTGGACATATTTCCACGTTCGATGGGGGCCCATATAGGTAGGCAACCGAAAACCGCTGCTTGCTCCGATTCACCAGAACCCGATGGAGCACACTTGGGTATAACCCGTTTGACATAATGTGGACCAGATCGCCGACGTTTATCACGAGTGCACCCGGAATTGGCGGTACGTTCACCCATCCGGTGCCGTCCCGGTGAACCTGCAACCCGCTTATGTTGTTTTGGTAAAGGATTGTGAGGAGGGTGGAGTCTGTGTGCGGGGCAAGACCCATAGCCCGATCCGGATCCGGACAACTCGGGTAGGAGTTCAATTGCAAGGCACCGCATGTGTCTTTGAATAATGGGCCCTTGTTGGGGCAGGCCCATTTGAGATCGTCCTTTGAAATACCGAGAGAGTCCAACATTAGGCCCATTAGCTTTCCCGCTAGCTTTTTCATGGTTTCATCATATTCCACGACAATATCACTGAAACGACAAAACAAAAAAAAAAAAAGTGTTAGGGCAAAATCACAGCACAATTGACCAATTAAAAATAGGTTTGGAAACTAAATAAGAAGAAGAAGCAAGTGGTGGATTTGGTGCAACACATCCTCATCACATCCCTAATCTTCTATAGTGGGTCCAATTATACTCTCATCATTATGGTACGGTGAATTTATGATCTTCCTTAACCCTTATTAATATAATCAGAGAAAAAATAACGGAAAAAAAGACTTATATATTAATATCAGCAAAATTAATTAGCATCTTGTGTTTTATTTTATATGTGGTTTTATTTTAATGCATATAAATAATATATGGTTGAGAGCACGTGCATGAGCATGAGGATGTGTGTGCTTGTTGGTAATGGTACCAGTATTTGGCGTAATCTTGGGGCCAGAGTTTTTGGAAATGTTCAAGTGGGGATCCAAGGATGGTGAAGCCCTCCGACCACATGAGCTTCGGGAAGAAGGAGGAGATGCGGGCCAGCCCATACCCGGTGACTCCATCAGGGGAGCGAGCGGCTTTAAGCTTTTGGTGAGTGGAGAGAGAGAACAGAGCCTGACCAACCCACTGAATGTGGTCAAGGAGGCTTATGGGCACCCCATGATTCACGACCTGGAAGGCACCCCAGGTCATGCATGCATGCCCTATAAGCTTGGATGCGTTCCGATCAGACAAATCAATGACTGGAATGCTAGCAAAGTTAGAGTCGGTATTGATTGCTCGAACATGATCCGGTGGGTGCGTCCAAGCGTAAGAATCCGGTAATTCTTGGAGGGACTTGAAGTCAGGGTGCTTGTGGTGGTGAACCTCCACAGGGTGGGCATGGTAGGCTTCGGAGAGTGAAGGCATAGCAATAAGTATTATATGTATATGTATATATTAGCGTAGGAACAATAGAGTAATAATTATTATGGCCACTTTAATTTATGGAAGCACAGATTGGTAGCAATTGACGGTTTGCTAGTACTTGCAATAAGAAAACATAGTACCAAAAGAAATAATAATAATAAGGATGATGATGATGAGGTGAGCAAAACATGATTGCGCCAAGATAGTATATATAGAGATCATAGCCCACAAGGCGACAAATTTGCCCCATAGGCCCTTACCCTAAACCAAACTACAAAAATTATACATGTGGATACGTACAATATAAAAGGAAAAGACTATCTTGTCCTCAACAAAAATAGATCTAATGTTATATAGATTTAATTAAGATATATAGTAATGTTGTAAATAATTGAAATTGAGAAGGGAATTAAGGGAAGGAAGGAAGGAGAGTAAGGGCCCCTACCTTAACATGTGCCTTTGTCTTGTCCTCAAGTATAACCAAGTTGTTCTGATTGATCTCATTTTTCGCTATACGACAACACCTGCAATACCCCTCATTTGGGTTCGCTGTCATCCCATCCTTACCAAATTGCCCATCTCCAATTGTATCTATCTATATACATATATATACGACATGTTTAAATAAATTAATAATTAAAAACTTTCTTTTTTTTGGTTTGGTAAATATATGTTGAAGTTGATGTCAATTGATTAATTGATGAATGAGATGAGATAAAGGTTGTGGCCCGGGGTGTGGTTGTAATTGGTGATGACATGTCATGCATTCATGGGACATAGGCTCGTGTGTGTGTGTTCACAATATCACACATAACATTATTCATTAATTACAATACTCTCCCTATACGTGCACATGCTCTTCACGTGGCTCCGGGACCGATTCTTTCCGAATTTTGGATATAACCTAACAAGGTCCACCATTTTATATATTTACTTCAAGTTAGCCATAACAGTATCATTATTATTAGTATATCATGAGAATTAAAATGGTTAACTATTCCGAATTATATATTTATGGTATATTTCTATCTTAAAATAAAATTTCACTACTAAAAATAAGATGACTTTTCCAGTGAAAGAACATGCATGGTTTGATGTGTTCCTAAACTGGTAAGGCAAATTTTCTTGTGGAGTCTACAATAATATTGACCATACCAATTCTAATTTGAAGACTACTCTGATCTCTACGACTCTACTTATTAGGTCTCAGCAAGGATTATAATCACATAGTCACATGCATTATTACTATTATACTATACTCTATACCTTCATTCATATACTTGCACCATCTGATACATACGAAGATATTTTGAAAAATTATTTAATAATGGCAACATTTTCCAGTAGTGCCATAAAATCAAATGATATAGATCCAATTAAGAGTTTAGTAATAGTTGTTTGATTAAACGATCCTACATTATTGATGAGCGCATGCATGCATACGATGATGGAGTTAAATTTCCTTCTACTTAAATGCATGATTTGATTTGATAATAATTGTCTAAAACATATACATGTCCTCACTTATAGAGAAATAATATCTGTACCCAGAATTTGTGGGTATCATGCATTTTAAGTAGTAACTAATAATATAATAATAATCATAGATAAAATATTAGCATAAATAAATATACTTAAAGTAATTAAGCATCCAAGAGATGGAGTTCAATTGATGTTGCTACCTTCAACGACATGCACGTGACATGGCTGAAATCATAACGGCAAAGACAAATAATTATGCATCTTTAATTATTGATCATGTGACAATATATATAATAGCATTCAATACATACATACACACATAGGTTATATACAAATCTAGAGGCATATGGAGCAATATAATGCACGCGTTTTCCTTCAATTGGACCGTCCTAATTAAACCTATTTCTTAGTTTGTTTGTTTCTTTTATCATAAGTTAAATCAATATTCAAACCCTTCTATATGATTCACTTTATTATTATGTTTTACAACATATCTTTGCTTATTGGTCCATATGAGTATTATTTATTTACGAATTTAACCCACTTAATTTTCTTCTGAAAACATGAACTTGACCCCGCCGTATGCATACCATTTAAATTGCCGAAACTTAGAGAAGTAGATATGATTTTACTTCATCACTAAGGAGGGGAACAGGCCAAACCAAGCCAAGCCAAGTCAGGCGTTATTCTTAACAGGTCAGGTATGTAATAGAGTATATCGGTCTTAGCCTAGCCTATTATCTGATATAGACTTTTTAATAAGTACTAAGCCTAGCCTGTTGTCAAGTCTAGCCTGGTCTAAAATCTGTCGGTAGGCCTGATATTTTAATAAATAAATAAATAATTTATATTAATATAAAATATTAAATTTAACGCATAATTTAATTTTCAGAATAAATTATTGAAGATATTAACAAAATAAAAATGAATATGTATAAAAAAAAGACAAATGACTTAATGCATGAAGATATTTAAAAATTATGAAAGACTCAAGTTCAAATCCTTTCTATTATATTTTTATTAGTATAATAACATTTTTATATTTATTATAGCTGCAGGCTCCTGGTAGATCGCCTGCCCTATTCATGATTAAGAGAGCTAACTCATTACAATAAAGTGAATAAGTAACTTAATTAATTCGTTTATGCATGCATGTACACGATTTTACTTTATAATAGCTTGTGACCTTATTATTATTAGCTTCAAAATGTACTCATGAATGAATTAAATAACCTTATATTTATATGCATTCTCTATTATCTATCTTCATATTCTCTATAATATATATATAATAATAAAGAATGCACCGATATGATGTGGAAATATAAAAAGGATCGATAAGGATAAACTTTACATGCGTCTGTAACGACAAACTAAACTAGTAGCCACGCACAAGATTATTGAAACTTTAATTTCAATCATACATGAAGAGCCACATACATATATGTTATAGAGAAAACTAGCTAATACCTCTCCAGTTCTTAGAGGGCCACTTCATATATTATACAAAGAACATATATATGTGTATAAAAAAATTAGACTTCATCCGAAAAACAAATATTCAGTAACAAAATTTCTGTAGTTGTGGTTGAGAAGGCCGGTTGGTATATGAGGGTGTTTATTAATTATATAAAACATACGATGTTAATGAAGTTTGTCACGTTATGCTGACAATGAATGCATGTATTTATGTGCAAAGTAACAAATAATCTCCAAATTAATCGTATAAAAAAGGGAAGCAGGAAAAAATATATATATAAATTATAAATTGTATAAGTTTTGTTATACATATGACCCCACTTACAAAGCTCATGTCCACCGCGACATCAATATTCCATATCCAACATCCAGATTTTCTCTATCTCGCTCTATGGAATGAGTTATAAAAAAAGTCTAAATAATTAATATTTTATCAACAAACTTAAAATATTATTGGTTGTTTTGAGTTTTTTTATTATAAATTAGCAGAAGTGAATTTGGATATAAACGCATAAGATCGTTTTAAAATAAAAAGATCGTTTCTTTTATCTCTCTTTTTTTTTTTGGCGGAACAACAAAAGATCATTTCAAAAGTACAATGAGTACAATCTTTCGGTCCAACAAACAAATACCAATAAGCGAAGTCTATGCCTTGTTTATGCTCCTTTTGAGATTTGTAATTTGGCCCATTTGGATATTCTGGGTCCCCTTTGTTAATACAAATCTCCCCTTTAAAAAAAAAAAAGTCTATGCACTGTTTTTCTTGGGTGAAAAACCCACTATTTTCTTTCTTTCCTGTTTTGGATCAACAAATGTAACTTAGTTCTATAGTTTTATTGTCATCATGGGACCCTTCTATAGTTTTATCATTCTTTTCCAGTCCAAATAATAATAATAAAATCATTCCTTTGAAGTTTTATGAAAAGATAATTTGGCGAGATTTTAACAACGGGGCATTTGAAGTTTTATGAAAAGATAATTCGGCGAGATTTTAACAACGGGGCATTCCTTTAACAACGGGGCATTTTATTCCTTTGAAGTTTTATGAAAAGATAGTTTGATGAAGTGCATTTGATGTTCCATTTTTCTATGTAGTAGTTGTTGCAGTCAATTTCCTTTTAAAAACAGTATCAGGTTACATAAACTCATTCTCCATTGATAACACATACAAATAAACAATTAAAGAACCCTCCCAACACCTGTAAATTACAATGAACACTCATCAGAAATCAAATAAAATATTGACAGCAGAGTAGAGGCAAATGATGCAGCCAGTGCAGAATAGTGTGTGTGTTAGTAGTCTTCCTCATGCTGATCCAAATTCAGTAAACCACTTCTCATGGCGTTCAATGTCAGCCTGAGAAACACTTCGCTGGACTTTCTTCAAAGCTTCCTCAAAATCACACATAGCAACAGGATCCTTTGAAATCTCATCCTTGGGCATGTTCTTGATCTCATCGCGTGTCTTTCCCGCTATCTTACGCCTCATACCATTCAAGGAAGCATCACGACATACGTTTGTCAAATCATCTCCACTATAGCCTTCTGTACGGCGAGCCACGTCATCTATATTGACATCAGGGGCCACCTGGTGCAAACACAAAACAAGATGATAATCTTGTATTTGTTAGATGCTCAATGTCTTCCATTTGATTTTTGAAAAGTGGATGCAAAATCTACCCAAGATGACACAAGACAATATCTATCCATTGCAGACATCAATTAAAGGCAATATATAATAACATCTGTAAGAATAAGAAAGTGTCAAAGGCAAATAACAACGTCCTAACTTGCCTCTACAGTCTTCAAATTGATACGGATCAGCTCTTTACGACTCTCAAAATTCGGAAGTGGAATGTATATACGCTTTTCCAGCCTTCGCCTGATTTGATTTGCGTTAACATAAAATTGGATCAGTATAGATGTTGACTAGCACATTAAAAGACGTTTCTTACAGATATATAACTAGATCATCCATGCTTCTATCACTTGCAATGCTAATTAAAAGAAGTATAAGAAAAGGATGCAGAAAAGCAAATACACACCTCAGTGCCTCATCTATGTCCCAAGGGAAGTTTGTTGCTGCCAAAACCATTACGATTTTACGGGTACCATCTTCATTTGTGGAACTATTGTTTACACCATCAACTTGAACTAGAAGTTCAGACTTTACCCTTCTGGATGATTCATGTTCCCCAGAAGCCCTAATGAATTGAAAGGCAACTCAATCAGAATTCAAATAATCTCAAGTGATACTACATAACTCGGGGTGAGCCCAAGGGGTAGAGTCGATAAACATTATCACCCAATACAAATAAAAACATGTTATACATGACAGGAACTTAAGATTGTTATGTATGGAAAAGAACAGCAGAGACGTACCCCCTAGCATTGCACAGAGAATCAATTTCATCAATGAAAATTGTACTTGGTGCATATGCTCTTGCAAGATCAAACAAACACCGCACCATCCGTTCACTCTCAC
>JASCZI010151213.1:68378-81251 GCA_036250425.1 Stylosanthes scabra
ATTTTCAAAGAATGCATGCATGCATGTGGTATGAAGTATGAACAATAGTTGTAACTGATGGCAATTCTTTCGTTCTGAATCATATTAATTGATGATTAGAGAATTCATCTGATGACAATTCATACCATGCATGCATAACTTTTTCATGATAACATTGGTTCAAATAATTATTAGAAGTAACTCACCTAATTCGTGATAACTTTTTCCAAGATTCATGATCTTCATTGTGATTGTTTTTTCAACCTAAACCTCAATCCCAAGCATGTTGAACATCAAGAGACCAATAATTACTTCAACAAGCTCACCTAATTCTTCCACCACATCACACTAATAAACTGAAACACATGTAGCTTCAATAATAATTCCCTCAAATTATACGTACTCTTTGATTTTACAGGGATTATTAACAATGAGATTCTTGAGAATTTTTCAAGAATAATCATGGAAAGGCTAATTCATCAATGCAATGGAAGTTAATATATATATATATATATATATATATTACCAACTCATCGTATCTAATCATATCTATCAAATCCATTCGATTAGAATAATAATAAATTTCGAAAGATTTGATTAGTCGAATGATTGAACTAGAAACCTGTCGAATTTGATTCACTTTTTTTTCTTGTATTTATCAATTATGTAATGATATTTAAATAATTTATATATGCATATATATTTATTAGAGGCATGGTTGATATTCAAATTTTCTACCAACCTTCTTTCTTTCACTTTTTTTTGGGTCCTGTTTCTTTCATATTTTATGTTTGCTGATTAAAGGAGTAAGTTAAATTGCGTGTAATTGATGTTCCTACCTCCAAGACTGTATAAGGCTCCACATAGATTCTGTTTCTTTCACATTTTATGTTTGCTAATTAAAAAGATTCTACTAACTGTAATTTTAGTTATTAATATTATATGGTTTCTTGTAAATTATAGTATTGTATCTCCAATACGATGATTAAATAATCAATACTACTGATATGATAAATTAAACAGGCTAATAAAAATTTGTCATGCTATATTTTTATTTTTTAAAAAGAATTGTTATATTAACGTGAGTATTAAAATACTCTTGTAATTAAGGATTAAAAAGATAAATATACCTTTTTAATTATATTTTGTCAGAAAATTAAATATTCTTATTAATTTTATTGATAAAAATCATTTTATAATAAACCCCAAATAATTAAAAATTTAAAATCACATCATATTAATCAAATCAAATCAAATAAACACATAAAAAAGATAAATCAAATAAACAAGAAGATTGATCAATATCAAAATAGAAAGTATGAATCAGCATGTATTTTAATTTCCATTCGGTTAGAATTATGATAAATCTAGAAAGATTTGATAGATATGATTAGATATGATGAGTTGGTAAAAAGTGGATTAGCTAGTGTGTATGTGTATATATATATATAATAAGGAGAATACTAATAATTAACTTGCCATTGCATTGATGAATTAGCCTTTCGATGACTATTGTTGAAAACTTCTCAAGAATCTCATTGCTAGTAATCTGTGTAAAATCAAAGAGTACGTATAATTTGAGGAAGTTATTATTGAAGCTACATGTGTTTCAGTTTATTGGTGTGATGTGGTGGAAGAATTGGGTGAGGTAGTTGAAGTAATTATTGGTCTTGTGCATGAGGTAAACACTGTTAATAATTATTGAACCTCATAAGATCCAAAATCACTTCAATTTCTTTGCCAGAATCTTCTACCCTATCCCACCACTCAACTGAAACAACCTTACCACAAATAACAAACTCTAAGATACTGATCGATGGTGACATTGAAAGCTTCAGAGGAAGAGGCCATGGTTCTTGGTTGTTGATAATAAGTTTGCTGTAAGTGATGCACAGCATATTAACATATGATGCAAAACATTACAAATTAAAAAGGACGAGTTTTCCCTATTTTCATTAAATAGGGTACGTTCTATTTAATTTTTATATATAAAATGCATTCTTAGGTTTTACAATTCATATTGTATCAAACTGTAAAAGAGTTGCTTCCTCAAATATAATAAAAGTGAAACATAAAATTGTGATCTATATATGATCATCAAAAGATACATGTTATAAAATATAAAAAACCCTAACTTGTTTCTATAAATCCCTTTAATGATCCTTTTGGTTGCAGACCGAAGCCCTTTGCATCTGATCTTTTCATAATCCTCAGACGCTTGCATGATTCAATAAACATCCTGCATGAATAATATATAGTGCAAATCTAACATTACTATATTTACTACATCACCAAAATAAAAAAGAATAATTATTGTACAATATTTCTCATCGTTGGAAATTAATTAATGTATATATATAAATTGCTTTTGCCTTTTTCAGGGAAGACACAATAAAACGGATTCCATATTTTCAGTCTCATTTTGATGTTAGGAACATCATAACGAGGAATTCACGCATGTCGGCCATATATGTGGTCCAATTTAATCTTTTGTTTATGTTTTGATATTATTAAGATGATAATAATGATATGTAAAGTAGAACTTTGGAATTGACTAGGTCTGTGTGGAGTGTGGACAACTTAATCGACACGTCTATTCAAAATGATTATTTTGCCAAACTTATTCAATTCAATTTTGCGAAACATTAAAAAAAGTATTGTTCGGAAGAAAAGTATATATTTTTATTTTTTTTAGAAATATTTTTCCAATCAATTTAAATTTAAGATAAATGGTATCAATCACAACAATTCTTATCTATCATGTAATGTATAACCTAATAATGTTCGGCATGAAATTAGGGTTAGTGGGACTGTGGACACTATCACTAATTAGGTGCTTTAATTTGCTCAGAAAATACGGTAAGCTGACTTTAATTTATATGTACTTATGTAGTTTATCAATTATATGAACCATATTTGACACGCTTATTGTGACTTTTTGTCTCCCAAAAAAATCAATAGATGCTCCCACCAAAATATGAATCAACACCTACCGGGGCAAATTAAAATAGCTATATGCACATAAATCACTAAAGCCATTTTATTTTCTTGTTGGTAGAAAAAACTAAGGATTGATTCCAGCTATTTTAGAAAAATTTTAGTCGTTGCGATCTTAATATTTAAAATGACTTTGAAATTAAATTTATAATTAGATTTATAAGTTAGGTTTCTAAATTATTTCTCAAATTTAATTAAATCGCATATCACAAAATTAATTAATTATCTCAAAATTTAAGTTGATAAAAAATTAAAGAAATGTTTATATATTTAACGCTAAATAAATCAATAGCTAGAGGAGGAATATATCGATCATCTAAGCTAGCTATATGCTTACATATATAGGCATTTAACTTGTTATATATCCAGAAAATGTTAATTATTAGAATTTATATGTATTGAAAATAAGAAAGACATAATTTGAAAAAAATAAAAAGACTTACTGCCAAGGAACATCTCCGACGAGCATCCAGTCACCGTCTTTGTCTTCATAAATGGGAACTTGTTCTGTGATTCCATGGCAACCAAAGAGTTTCTCCAAGGCAAAGGCTAATTGAGAGTAACCTTTGTGCATGGCAAGATCTATTTTACGCAAGAATGGAGCACCGTCCATGCTAACCTTCACGTACATTTTTGATGACCTACTATTACTATTCTTCTTCCGGTAAGAGCACACCGGTGGCCACCCCACCACTTCTGTTTTCCGGTCATCATCTGTGGAGCTGTTTTCCTCATCCATCTCCGAAAACACCCTCTTCTTCTTCTTCTCTGGTGATGATGAATCCCCACCGGGAAGACCTAATCTTAGCTCTGTGATTTCAAGTCCATCAGGACCTTCTTTCTCCATCTTTTGTTCTCTCTCTCTCTCTTCTGGATCTCCTTCCTTTGATGAGATCAAGCTAATTAATAATAATAACAATAAGGTATGTAATGTATGTGTATAAAGGTAGTGTATAGTGTGTGCTTTAATTTTGAGGTTTGAGAAGTACTTTATTATGCTTTATGATGATGATGATGAAGAATTGAGAGTATATATATGTATATGAAAGAAAGGGGTTATTTTATTTTAAAGAGAAGAAATGAAAATAAAGTGAAGGGAATGAATAGAAGGTGCAATGAGAGGTGAAGTGGTCGGTGACATGAGAAACAAAAGTTTAATTAAGTCTTTAAAGTGCCGGCACACCATATATATCTTACGACTATTGCTGCCCTTCTCATTTTATAATATGGCCGTTTGATTAGCTGACTATATGCATATACGGGGGCACACCATGTGACCCAAAGACAAGGAACAAATTCTTGTGTGAAAGATCACATCAGATGATGATGAGTCAAAGTTGACGATCCCTAGCTAGAATTTGCCCAAACATGAAACATGTGATACCAATAACCTTATGAATATTATTGGGACTTTAGCTTTACTTTGCATTGCATTGTTACCAACACGCAATGAATTAGCAAAACCTAGCTACTTTAATTTCCACCAAACCTAGGCCTATAACTCTTTTAATTTCTCATTATTATCAGAGCAATAAACTGAAGCCTAGACACCAAAAAAAAAAAAAAAAAAAACTGAAGCCTCATTCATATTATTGTATATGTGTTGAACTTTAATTTTGATACCACATGCTGGTATTTCTAAACATACATAATGGCTGCGCCTTTTATTTAATTTTATCGAATATATATTATGTCTTACTAATAACATCTGTTTAATTTATAAATTGGTTTAAACTAATCTTTTATAATTTAAACTATTAGTTTTATTTATTATAATCTGTTTTTAAAGTTTTGCCTAAATAAAATTATTTTCTCACGAAGGACTTTTGTTTTTGCATTATTTTTTTATTTTTAAATGTTGCTCAAACATGCTCGTAATATTCTCTTGTCAACCTTCTTGTGTTCAATAAAATAAAGTTAGGTAAGGTTGATGATAAAGCTAATTTAATTAAGTACCTTCACATAATTGTATTGTCAACTTTAATATACCTTTTGTGACTGGCAATTTTTTCCATGCTTACTTTCATAATTAAGGTGGCATTTTACTACAAAAAGGTATCCATCAATCAGGTTTTGTCTCGGAGTGCAAATTTGTGTGAACGCATGCGAATTTGATGAAGATTTGTCTGAGCAAAAGCAACGACGTAGTAAGGAATGAATAATTAAAGTTTATTAACCTTTAATGAGAACCATTATGTTGCTTAATCCTAATAAATGAGTAAAGAAAAATGATACATGACCATTAATTTTAATTAATTTTAATTATTGTTAAGCCATTAAAATTGATAAGTATTAATTAAAGTATAATATTAAACCACAAATTAAAGTGTAGAGAATTGATGAGTAAGATAAAATGGATGATCACCTATCATAGGCAACAATTTAAGAGCATATATACAAATTTTAATACCAGTGACATAATGCACCCATGAGAGTACATACATGTGGATTATGGCATATATACATATGCATTATATATAAGATCAGACAATAATAAATTGATAATAATAAAAGAAAGGCAAGTTGATACATTATTGTGTCATGAAAGGATTAACGGATGATGGAGAAATTGTATGTCTCACATTTGGGGGTTCGAATAAACTCTGAAGTAAGGTATATATCCTGAGAGCATATATAAAATAACTAAAGCACATGTTTATCTGATTAAGTCAATCACAGATTTTTTTCATTTAATTAATTTATGATTGGAAATCACAATGCAAGGCAAGATCCACTGCCCAGATACAATGTGCTTCTAAGACCTCTTACACATTTCAGAGTATCCCACCTTAATTGGAAATGAAGGAAACATATCAAACAGTTAGGTAGGTTCCGTTAGAGACAATAACAAGTATATATGGCAGTATATTAATTATTTATTAATTTATTATATCTATCACTCTTCTTCTCTTCTTCAACCATTTGCTAATTATTTTGCTTAAGAACATCTACAATAATATATATAGTATCTATATATCTTCTGTCTAATTGAAACTTAATAATAAGATGTAGAAGATATTAGGCAAAGCATACATACAACTGCTCACAACTAACTTACGTATTTGAAATCTTATTGTTAAACTAATTAGATAATATAATGAAAATATTAAAGGAAATAAATGTCCGTTTCCAACGGAGCATATGTTTCAGGAGAAGGGGGCATGAGATTCAAACCATAGCCCCACACGTGATGCAACCATCATCATTCTTCTAAACTCATTCAAACACACCAAATTAACTAATCATTCTCAAAAGATGCTATATATATTCTACTGTTTGATTATTTATTTGTGTTTTTTAAAGCGATTATTCTTCTAATCAAAATTTTATAATGCGTTGTATTTAATTAGTGTGTATAACATACACATTGTGGTTTAATTTGAAAGGCAAATGTGTAAAGTCATGTCTCAATTTCAGGGTGTGTAGTACAATGTATACACTTTTTTATGAAAGTGACATGCATGTATGTAGATATGAGTTTCAAAAATTTTAAACATTACCTTTTATCTAGAGGTGAGAAAGAATGCATTCATGGAAATTATTTTACATTTCTAGCTAGCACACCATTGCTGACCATAATTCTTTAGTTATAATCATTCTGGTTTCGTTCATTGCTTTTACCACTAAACTAAATTTGTTAATTTCTTGGGCTACGTTGCTAACGTAATTCTTTGGCACTCCAAAAACCTTTTGTCCATCCTTCGTGCATCTGAACTTCATTTAAGGATTTGCTGTTGGCCAATTGGTTGCTGCATGCACAAGGCAGGATTCAAACCTCCGACACTTGCTTAAGCGTACTAATGTGCTAATCACTAGACCAACCCAAGTTGATTTATTTAACTAACTAGTTTAAGTCAACTGTTGAAAGTCATACACCTTTTTTTGGACATAAAAAGTCATACACATTGGGCAAATTGTGCAACTTTCCGTTTTTTATTTTTGGTCCGCTGGTGGTGACTGTGGGCTGAATTGTATATAGTCTAAACTGGACTCATAGAGGAAATTGGGCTTTTGAATATTACATGTGACTCAGAGAGAAAAAAATAAAGAAATCCATCATGCTGTACCCAGCAAAGAAACCCAAGCTCGAGTTAAGAATTAATCCTGCATGCACATACAGATAAAAATGTAGAAGACTAGAAGGAACAAATAGAGAAAGAAAATAGCAACCGTTGCTTCTTCTTTCTCTTTGCTGCGAGTGTGATGTTATAGTGATAGGAGATTATTATAAAGAAGAACATCAAAGGTGGACGTGCCGGAGTGGTTATCGGGCATGACTAGAAATCATGTGGGCTCTGCCCGCGCAGGTTCGAATCCTGCCGTTCACGCTTTTCTCTTTTGGGAGGCTTTGCTCAATTATTCAACTATTTTCACTCCTTAAAAGTTTTCCTTCATATTCTTCTTGTTCGGGACAGCTTGACAAGTTTAGTATAATTATTGACCTATAAATTAACCATCAAACGTGGCCTTTCTGATCATTACCTTTATTATATTACAACTCCTAACCAGAAATTATTATAAAGTTGTCTTCATAGCTACATTTTACATGAATTCCTCTGATTAATTAATCATCAACGAATTATTATTGTGAAAGAGAATATTTGATGAAATATTAATATGGAAGAGGCATTATTACTATAGCTAGGTATCTAGGAGTGTATAGTAATATAAGGTGTAAAAGCATATATAGGGATTGCAAGGTGACTCAACCTTAACTTATGAGGGTCACGAGAGACGCATAGACAAGTATGTAGTGTGATTGTGTTGGGAGCAAAGTCGTTTACGTAATTCACACAGCAACCTTAAACCAATTCACTTCGCTTTCATTCCTTTTCCATTGGATTGGAGCTTCAACTTTGACTCCACGCACCTTCTATTATTATTTTACTTTCATTATTACAACCGGCCTAAACATACATTTCTTCATGTTCCTATACACACTCATAGCCGTATATAGCTTTGCTATTTTAATTCCTAAACATATGCTCGCTCCTCTTTTTTCTTTCTTATTTAGTATTATTTTCATCAAAATATAATAATCTCATAAGTCATACCCACTTACTATATATTAATAATATTATTATTATTATATTACTTACGGACCTTGGAACTCTAATTCACTACTACCTTTTATCTTTGTTGCCATATGTCAATCAATTTAATCACTTTCCCTTACAAGCATCATACCTATTATTATATTCATATAACAAATGGAATAATTTAAGTCCACCTGCTGTGTTATTATATTTATATTTTATTTATAATAATCTGAATTATTTTGTTAACATTGTATTATTGTATGTTGTGCATCTTCTAGATTTCTTTTAAAAAACTGTTATAGAACGGTTAGAGAAAACAAAAGAACTTTAAAAGATAGCAAGTGTTTCTCCTATGTTTTACTCAAGCACCAACGACGAATATAAGAAAATATTTTTCATTGAATATATATTTTCCGTAAAATTAAAAAAAAAAAAAGAACATTTGCAATGTTGTATGAGCTGTGCGATAATAATATAAATGCTGATAAGAACATATAAATCATTATTTGCAAATTTTATTTTAAACCAGGTATGGTCCACACTGTTATGGCTGTGGCTCATGATTTGAAATAATGTTGTTTTTAAAATGCTGGAACCACCGCAAATCGTGCTCTATGTTTTCTGAAGTTCTTGTGACTCTCTTAAATTTAACTTATAAGTTATATCAATCTTAAATCTATAAACCAAATGGAATATATTCGCGTGAACAGCTTATTCCATGTATTTTTTATATTTTTTATTAACTTAATTTCTTGTAATTATAAAAACACCAAATTAGCTATTTTAGTATTGAGGGAAAAATTAAGTAATTAATTATATGTCCTACACATCTCGATGAATGGAAAAATCTCTTGAATATATATATATATATATATATATATATATATATATATATAAAACAACCATATTAAATAATCAATAAAAATTTAAGTTAATATTAGTCAATAATTTAAATTAAATATTTTATTTTTTTAAATTTTGGATGTTTTATTTTCTAAAAAAATATAAAATTAACTAATTGTTATTTATTTTAGATTTTGAATGTTTTATAACTTTTATTATAAATATTTTATAAATAATAATTATAAATATTTTATTTTTTATTGGTTAATTTATTAATTAAAAAAATTTTGATTAACTGTATATACATGTTGAAATCTCTCAATAAGCCAAATGCTTTTTATTTATAAAAGTGAGAGTAGAATCTTCTGCAAGTTTTAAGGGTTCAACATTTTTTTAAAATAAAAAGGGGTATATATACTTTAGTTACTAAAAGGTGAATAGAGTTATATATTAAGTAGGGTCTATATGTGGGTCACTGAAAATTAAATTATTAAGTAAAGACTTTATGGGGGAAGTTAGCAACTGTGAACATTTGACGTTTATCCTTTTAATATTTGGAAGAAGCTGTTTTGAGGGGGAAAAGGGTTTTTACTTGTTAGCTTGTATCTATCTTTATTACCTTATTATTATCCCGTTGATGGTGATATCCATTATTTATTTTGTTAGTGTATATTTAGTGTTATCTTAGTTTATATATATTATGAGTATAAAGAGAAACTTGAAATTGATTGAATAGTAGTTAACAAGATAAGGTGATTTTTTTTTTTTTTAAGTTCCCTGTACGTATACGGAGTAATATCTATAAATAAATAAATATTTTGCTTTGTTCCCTTTGGCCTGTATTGTATATATATATATATAATATTAAAACTTGTTTTTTTATTTTAAAAATATATGAAAAGTATAAATTTAAATAGATTATTTATGAAATGAATATAATTTAATTATAAAAAATAAGTTTCATATACAGTATTTCTTACGTTTCTTAATAGGACTCATTATTATTATTAATATTAATATTTATTATTGAAAGCAATTATTATGGCATAGAGTATAGTTGTTGCTAATGTTTCTAGAAGAATTATGATGGCCATGACTCATATAAACGGACAGATCCAATAATGCATAACCTTTTCTATTTTCTCCATGGACTCGAAAGCAACGGCACCAATAAATAAATAAAGAAAAAATAAAAGGATTGGAATAATTAGAAAATATAACAAAATTGAAAAAAAAAAAAAAACAGGTTGAAATAATTAAAGATAAAGTTGAAATGAGGTGGATATTTAGATGTTGTGTATGTGGTGGACTTCGCTATCCTTGTCTGTGTATGCAAAATTCATCAATAATTCCATCCCTTTCCCTTCATCCATCATATCAACCCTCCACATCCTCATCCTTGCTAATTGATGAATCCATACTTACTAATTAATTAGCTTGCAATTACCTGCCCAATAATTCATACACCACCTGGGATTATTATTTAAAACAACAATACTACGTTAGAAAGCTAATAAATTTAATTAAAAAGATGATAGAATTAAAAAAAATATTAATTATTATAGACTATTAATTTTGTCGACTTCATAAACTTTTTTTATTTGCAAACACACAAAATCTATTAGTCGTGAATAACATGCTTAACTCTTTATATAAGAGCTTTGAATGTTATAACTTGGATATTCAAGATTCAAAGACAGGGACAAAAACAAAAGAGAAGAAGAAGCAAACCCTTTCTTTTGCTCTATCAAAACAGGACAGATTACACCAAAATTAAAAACAATAAATTAAAGAGTTTGAATATTAAATTTTACATGATCTAAAATAAAAATTTAATAACCTTTGTATGTGTAAGATAATTCTTATAGCTGAAACTAATTTTTTTAGTAAATTAGGCCTACTCAAATGATCATAACATAACATAACATATACTTTAGAGTAAAACGCTCTGCTTTTATCTGCTACCATGCTAGGGTGTCAATTAGGGACAAAACACAGTAGTGGGATCATCAACCAGATATATATAATTAATTCCAGGCCATATGCTTTCCAATTGAATGCCATCAAAGATGGGAAAAAGATATTTTGAAACATCTAAACTTATAAAATGGAAAAATAACCATTATCATTATATTAATAACTTATTATCATGATGTCTATTTTAGAAGTAATTGAAGTCTTACTTTAGAAAAGTTTTATCCATAAAATTTAAATAAGAAAAAGGAAAAACTGTTGCTTTTAGCTTTAATTAGATATGTGATTTCAAGCTTATCTATATGCAATTATGCATGGATTTGCTTAACAGTATCTTATTAGTAATTATCCAGAAGTAGACGGTTAATGAGGGAAAAGTATTGTTGATTAAGCATGATGGTTAAATGAAGACAAAATAAATAGCCAAGTAGCATGATATACGGCAATCTTAAGGTAAATAAATAATAAAGTGAGAGGGTCAACATTATTATTCACTCACTTTGGCCTTAGAAAATACGCAACTTAATAATTAAAGTAGGGGCCACACTCAATTAAGGACCATGGCCCAGTCAGATCAGAATCAACTTCAACTATTCCTAATTTTTTCGGTTCCTCGCCCATGGAAAATAAAAAGAAAAGAACTATTCAACTCTTGATCTAGATGGATCCCATTTGAAACTGCATCTGGACTTTGGAGTCCCATCGATCTCCTAGAAGGTAGAAAGAATGAGTCAGATAAAAAAGAAAAGTTGCCATGCTGTGGTAGCAGCCACTTTCTTCTTCAAGGACAAAAATTATTATTATTATATTAGATAGCTAGTTTTGTTGTTGTTATCTGTGTCTGCAAAAACAAGTCCCCACAACCAAATCATATTCATACTCATAGTATCTTATAGTGGTGCCATGATCTTATCTTCTTCGCTACTTGTTTCTGAATTGTGATTTTCAAGTTGCGGTTTACTCTCGTTTACTTGCGGCTATGCAACTTGCTCCCTTTCATTATTATCATCACTCTCCCATCACACCTCAACTTAAATAAATACTATATTTTTAAAAGAGTAAAATACCAAATCACTCCCTGGAAATCACACCAAAAATCAAAACGGGCCTTGGTAAAAAAAAATATCATCCCGGCCCTTAACAAATATTACCGTTTGACACAATGACTTTTCTATTAATTGAATGAGATAAACAATAACGAAGTGCGCAGACGTGGCACATAAACGGAATGATGTGTCACTGTTCTAGCAACGGAGACACAATGGCCCCTGATAAATTTTGTAAACGACGTCGTTTACTCGTTTAGGGGAGATAAAAAATAAGATCTCTCTTCTCATGTTTCCAGAGTTACCCTTCCTTCTCCCCCAAAATTACAAAACCCTAGCCCTCACTACCCGCACCTTCTCCATTGACGACCATTGATTTTGAAGAAGATGGAACCGCTGACGGCAGGTTGTGTAACATCCCAAAATTTATATGTGTAAAATTATAATTTATTCTTTTTATTTGCTAAAATAAGATAATATTATATGTTGGAACTAATTTATACAGTGTAATATTTTTTGTGGTGTTAATATCATGTTGAAATGATACATGCAATACGTTTCAATGTATTAAAGTTTCAATAAATAAAAAAAAAAAGGAAGCATGCACCACGAGGAAAGGAAAAATAATAATATAATAATGAATAGTGCATAGTAACTAAAATAATATAATATTCCAAATAATAACCTGCATAGTAAAACTTCAAAACTATAAATAGGGCTATGATTTCATTAGTTTTTCATATTCAGAAATCAATAAGAAATCCTCTCTCTTGCTCTGATCTCTATAACTTTTCTCTAGCTCATTCTCTTATTCTCTCTATTATAGCCTTAGTTTTATAACAAAAGATTAGGAAGATAGAAGAAGAAGAAGTATAAGATATTAAGGTAAATATTTTTTTACTTTTTGACTATCGTATATCATTAATATTATTTTCTTGCATTATTTATTTGGACTGGTGCGGACTACCGCCAGGTCTATTTAATATTATTATTGT
>JASCZI010151214.1:6989-18609 GCA_036250425.1 Stylosanthes scabra
CATTCCGATGAAAAAAATTGGAATGCACTGCACTAAGTCACAAACCATACACCACTATGTGCAAACTTTAATTATAATAACAAATTAAATATTTTATTTATTTAATTTATTGTTATTTTACATTTATTAACTTTTTAATTTAGTTTTTATATTATACAAAAATAATTAATAAGTATTAGTTTTATTGTATTCGTATAAAATGATAAAAAATTTATAAGTTGCAACTTTTATAAAATTTGATCTTTCAAATAAAGTTCAAAGTAAAATATATTATTTTGTATCATTTAATTTTTAAAATAAAATTGGATAACTTTTTTATCCATTTAATTTAATATTATATTATATTTTGTTGGTTTATTGAATTATTGTTTTTCTTGATTCCTTTAATTGTTTTAATCATAAATAATACTATATATGTAAATTTTACAAAAACAAAACAATTGGCCCCCCCACAATTTCCTTCAAGTTCCCCATTGCCTGGCTGCAGTCGTCATCATTATCGTCGTTATCGTTGTCGCCGTCACCATCATCATTGTCGTCGTCTTCCTCCTCTTTCATTTTCTCATCATCATCATCTTCTTCTTCTTCTTCCTTCTCCTCCTTCTTCATTTTCTCTTCTTCTTCTTTGTGATGCCTGAAATTCTTGCGGAGTTTTGGACTACACCGGCAAGTGCACCGGATCTCAAATAATAAAGAGTGAGTAGAGTATCGTTCCTATGAGGATTAACGGATTAAGCAATAATGATTAATTTCTTCCTTAATTAGAGGAAATCATTATAGTCAGAGTTGTAGTAAAATTACACCAAGCAGAACCAAAATCAATAATTAATGAATATAGGACTATGTAATTATGCAGCAACGTCAAATTTGAGCAAGAAATAATTATAGCATGAAAATTCACACAGAATTGAAATTCTAATGTAATTGCAAGAAGGCAGCAACGTGAATGATGGCAAGAATTAGCAAACTTGAGAAGCAAGCAATTAGAATAATATGAAGAAAAACAGTGATGGAAAAAGTTAAGTACTTGGAGATATTCAAACCTAGGATAATTAATCACAAATCTATTTTCCTTTTTAGCAAGTAATATTTAATTTATAATGAATCCTAATTCACCAAACCCTAATCTCTTAGTTATTTAGTTTCCTCTGATTCAATTAATTATTAATCTCTTAATCAATTAATAAAAACTAAAGGTGAAGAACAATTCTGATTCAAGTACTGAAACATTTAAGAGTGGTTTTAGATTGAGTTTAATGTCACTTATTCAACCTAACTCTAATCCAATTGAATTGTTACAGACCATTTCCACAATCATTCAAATCCCTATCTCTAGTTCAATGAACAATTATGAAGAGTAATTCTCAAATATACGTTCAATCTAAAGTTTTCTCAAACACAGATCAAACAAGACAGAGCTAATTACCTCTCAGCAAACTAACTCCTTGATAATGAAGAACGAGAATCACTCTTTAAATTGAAATCAAAACTTGCAATTGAAGGAAAACAAACTTGAATTAAGAATCTGTGCCGGGATGAACAGAGCTCCTCATCCTCAACTTTGAAGGTTTCGTTACACATTGTAGATAGCAAAACAGAGAATCCTAATTATGCAGTACGTGAAATTGAAATTGGCGAAGTGCTAAGTGTCTAACCCTAATGGTTATATCATCTATTTATATATAATGCTAAACCTAATTCTAGTAAAATTCAAATGTAAATTCCAAATTCAACTAATCCTAATGAGTTACAATTTTACTGACAATAACAATTAACTTTGCAAGTTTGGTCTTTGGGTAAAAACACATGGGGCTATCAACGGGGAAGGTCACGTCCAAGCCACGTTTGGGCCAAGTCTAGGCGTGGCTTGGTTGTGGTTTGGTGGTGGCACCACACCTAGGTGTGGCTTGCTGCTGCTCCAGGGTGTGCACCATGTTTGAATCACGTTTGGGCGTGGTTCAAACGTGATGTCTTGTGCTCCAGGGTGAGCTTATTGCTTACTTGGGACCTTAGTGTGCATCACGTTTGAGCCACGTTTGGGCCTGGTTCAAACGTGATGTCTTGTGCTCCAGGGTGAATTGCTGATTCAATCCCAAACTTCCTTCTTTTCTTGCTTTCTTCTTCTTCTTCAAGCTTTTTCAATTTCTCTTGCTTTTATTCTTCAATTTTCTGCAAACAATTAGCAAAACACTCAAAGTATGCTTGGTCAAGATATTAACTAATTAACTTGAGTATTAAGCTAATTATTTACTAAATTATGCAAGAAAACAGTAAGAAAAACCTCTAATGATGCTCATGCATCATTCTACTACGTTTTTCTTCTTCTTCCTCCTTCATTGCTTTTTTCAAACAAAAATCGAATTGGATTTTATAGAGAAAATGAAGTAGATTTCATTGAAAAACTGAACCGGCTTTCTTTGAAAAACATAATCGGATTTCATTGAAAAAATGAAGCACATTTCTTCCCCTCATCTTCTTTAAGAAAAACAAAGTCTATTTATAAAAACTAGAATCTTAACCCGATTTGTATGAAAAATAAGCACATTTCATTGAAAAAGCGAAGTACATTTCATTGAAAAGTGAATCACATTTCTTCTCCTCCTCCTCTTCAAGAAACAAAGTCTATTTATAAAACCTGAATCCAAACCAGATTTATATGAGAAAACGAAACACATTTCATTGGAAAATGAAGTACATTTCTTTAAAAACGAAGCACATTTCTTCTCCTCCTCCTGTTCAAGAAACAAAGTCTATCTATAAAAATCACAATCCGAATCGGATTTATATGAAAACCGAAGCACATTTCATTGAAAAAATGAAGTACATTTCATTAAAATAGGCAACATATTTTTATCATCCTCTTCTTCTTCTCCTCCCCTCCCCCCCTCCTCTTCCTTCACTGTATTATACTTCTTCTTCTTTTCCTCCTCTTCCTCCTCCTCCTCCTCCTCATATTCCTTAACTGTGTTATACTTCTTCTTCTCGCTGTTCGTCTACGCTGTTAATGCTATGTAGTCGTCATCCTCCTCCTCTCGCTGTCGATGTTGTCGTCGTCTTCTTTTTTCTCTGTCATAGTCGTGGTCCTCCTCCTCCTTTCCTCGTTGTCACTGTGTCGTCGTCAGAAGAAGAAGAAGAAGCAGCTAAATGAAGGAGAAGAAGAATGATAAGACGAAGAACAAGGAAGAAAGGAAGGCATAGTTGCATCAGAGAACAAAAAATTCGTTTGTGTTGGTGCGTGAGAAAGTTTAGCTTGTTGTATAGATTAATTGAAAAAAAGGCATAGTTTATTTCATATTTATAAAAATATTTAATAGGAAGTAGACGCAATTGTCAAGAGTCACAAAAAAAAAAGACGCAACTGTCGAGAGTAATAATGTAAATGAACAAGAGTCAGTCTCTGCTTCTCGAACTAACTCTTTGTATTCAATTTTCATTGATGCATATTCAGTAATTCAATCTTCTAGAGTGCGTTTGGTTCTGGAGACTGGGACTTAGACTGGGGGACTAGGAGTTAGTATTGCGTTTGGTGGACAGGGACTAGAACTAAAATTTCAATCTCAAAAATCCCAAAATTTTTAGTATTTTCAGTACCTCCAGATTGGAGGGACTGGGAAACAAGAGACTGGAACTGAAACTTTATTAACATTTTTACCCAAAGTACCCTCATTCGACAATTGTTTTTCCTATACTACCCCTTCTAGTGTCACTGGGCATCAATCACCACACCAGCACCACTGCATCTTATCAACCACCACAACCATCGTCGCCACCACCACCAATAAAAACAATAACAACAACATCAATACCACTCACCGTTGTTAACTCTGTCGACACCACCAAAGAAGACACACCTCCAACCTCCAACAACAACTCTGATTCGCCACCAGCTATCCCCCCGCCTCCACGCCACTGGAAGAATCCGAGAGCTTCAACAAGCAGCACCTAGAAAAGAAGTTTGCGGTGTTAAACACTAGGATCTACAATATCGATCTTGCAGTTACAAATACAACGAGGCCGTTGGGGATTCTTCGTATCTTCTTCCGCCAGGGTACCAGTTCGAGAAGCTTCGTTGTCTGACATGTAGGCCGGGGCAGATCTTCCTTGAGAACAAGAGTGTTGAGATGGGTTCATAGTGTTGAGATGGGTTCATTCAGAAGCAACAAAAAGGGTCATCTCAAAAAAAAAAAAAAAGAAGCAACAAATAGGGGTTGAGAGGGGTGGGGAGGTGTGGCGGCGGAAGAAGGAATAGGATTGTTCAGGAGCAACAATTTGGGCTTCATTCAGAAGCAACAATTGGTTTTATTTTTTAAATAATAAGGATATTTTAGTTATTTCATTATTTTAGTTTCCACACAATTTAATTTTATACATTTTAAACGAAACACAATACAAACCTAATTTAATCTCAGTATCTCAATCTTAGTCTCACAGTCTCAATCCTGCTGCCAAACGCACCCCTAGAGTTCTGATAGTTCATCATCTTCCTTCTTTTCTTCTATTCCCAGTTATTGTTCTTTCTTGCTCTTTAAGCAACTTATTCAGGAACTCTACAGCAAGTAATAATAAAATGTAAAAGGAAAAATTTTAATCAAATAATTTAAGTTTAGATACATTTCATCGATCTATTTCCTAAATCAAGCAATGATATGTAGGTTTTTTTTCAATAGGAGTAGTGCATAAATTGTTTGTTTCAAGAATAAAATTGACGTACATATTTATACCATTCTCTAATTGGTTTGACAAATAAATTTTAAAGAACTTGATGATCTAACTTTCAAGTAGACTCAAATTACATTAAATTAAATTAAATTAAATTAAATTAATATATTAACATTTTATCTTTAAAGAGAAGTGCACTATAAGAAATATGATTTATGGGCACCCCTCTCTTTTAGCCACCTTTGAAAAATGTGGCAAAAAGTATCAACAGCCACGATTTTTTAAGGGTGACAATTATTCAGAGATGTGGTCATGCTTTTCTTGATGACGTTTTTAAGACGTGGCTATAGATCTGTGTGGCCACGTTTTTTAGTTGTGGCTATATTTTTGAGTTTGGGCCACTATTTTTAAGCGTGACTGTTTCATATACAAATTCAGCCACCCAAAACAAACGTGGCAAAAAACTTTCTACCAAAATTTTGGGCTTTCTCACCCATTTTTCTCAAAAACAAAAATGACACTTAAAAAATGGGAAAAATACCAAAATTCTAAATGCTCTTTTCTCCCTCACGGTAGCAACCTCTCTCAAGTCTCAATGCCCCCTTTCTCTCACTCTCGGAAGTTGCAACCCTCACCATCGCAACCTCCTTCATGCAACCGGCTCTCCCTCACCCACTCGCAACCCTCACTCACCGGCGCTCGTTCACCCACTCGCAACCCTCACTCCCCGGCGCTCCCTTATCCTCTCACATACATCTGAACTAGCATCTCTTTGTATCTCTCTCATGGTAACCCTCACTCTTCGCCCATCCCTCTCCTCCTCCTCATCCTCCTTATTCTTCTTCTTCTTCTTCTTCTTGTAACAACTGTCACTCACAGGTGCTTCTTCACCATCTCGCAACTGTAAGTCACCACCACTCCATGACTCATTTCCTCTCTCACTGCCTCTCCCTCTGTCTCTCTCTTCGTCGCCATGGTCGCAACTTCTCCTGCCTCACTGTGACAAAGGTATGTAACCAGATTTCATTTGAAGGCTTTCTTATTGCTTTTGCTGTTAGGGTTGGTTCAATTGTGTTCTATGTTAGGGTTGGTTCAATTGTGCTCCACCGAAAATCCCCAGCCGTGTTCCCTACCGCGTGGTCCTCCCCTTTTCCTCCCTCTTCCACCATAGGTAAGTCTAGGGTTTTTAATTTTAGTATTTTTCTTTTACTGATTTAGTTGTTTTTCCACTTAATAATATGAGGCACTTACTTTATTCTTACGAATTTTGATACGATTTATTTCTTGATTGTTATTAGTTATGGACTAGTTGATTGTGTATGTAGTTGCGGAAATAATCATTTTTATTGCAATGAAGTTTAATTGATTGTTAAATTATTGGATGGAGTTGGTGATAATTCGAATTCTATATCCCTGGGTATTTCAGGGAGCTATTCCCTCCCAATTGCAAGTTATAACTTAAATTCATGCTTTTTATGGTGTTTATAATTCTCATAGCTCATGTTTATGTTATATATATAGCAACCGGTGAGATCAAAGATTCAAACTTCCTTTCTTTCTTGACAACCCATTTTGTTGTTTCTTGTGTGGAAATTACAGTGGTGTGATATGGCAAAGGATGCTTCAAGGTGGTGAGAAATGGAAGGCACAATTAGCCCTGTTAATGGGACCTCAAATTTATGGTGCATACCTTATCATTACAAAAGTGGCACTCAATGATGGAGTCAACTAACTAGTCATCTGTGTCTACAAAGTTCTCATTGCCTTTTTAGTCCTTTCTCCTATTGCTTATTTCCTAGAGAGGTATATATGCTCTTATTTGGCCCGCCTGATTCAACATTCAATTATATTGTGAAAGAGCTAAGTTTTTATTGATGAATTAATAACATTGTATATGATATTTTAAAGAAGAAATAAAATAAGACTGATTTTCAATGATTACAGAAGTTGTTATATATCAACGTCATCTTGTTTTAGAAACTGAATCTACATATAAAGTTGGAGGATAGAAGGAAATATTTAAAGGGATAAGGACAGAGGCTGGTGCTGATTGTTACAATTTGTAACTAGATTGTATTACCCTTACTTAAAGAGAGCAGCATTGCTTTTTTTTTTTAAGATGGGAAACTTCAAAGTTTGTTAATTTTCCTTTTCTTGTACATTTTGAATTTAGTAATATCTATTTTAATTTGCATTAAATCAGGGTTCATTTATTTTTATCTTCCATTTCTTATATCTTCTATTTCGCCCTAACTTCACTTTTTCGTTCATTCTTCATCTATTCAGCTTTTCCCTCAGGTATTCTATCCATACACTAATTTGGGAGCAGGTCTCAAGACTCAAGATTTTGCTAAAGGTAGTGTTAAAATCAGGTGACTTTTCCAAAATTAATTTTAAATTTGACCCATACAAATTTATCATAATTTTTTAAACTCTAATTTTTTTTTTAATTTCAATTTATACCCCATGAAAGAAAATAATGTCTTCTTCACTCTAAGTCTCCTCTGAATCAGAGGGAGATACTGTTTCTCTTCATCTTGTTTTGGTGTATATTTTATTAAGGGAGCTAATTAATTAACAAGGCTTATTTTATTGAGGGTGCTAATCTGTTTGTTCTAATCTGTTAAAGGTAGCAGATTTTATTTGTCTTTTCTATTGGCTTTTCATATCCTCAAAGAATTCATATATTCTCTAATCTCTATCTCTCAAAGATAAGTTTAGATTGGTTATCAATAAAACATAAAATCAAAATGGCTACTGACGTATCTTCCCATATCTACCATGCATAGTTATTACTTTAGATATGTTAAATATTGAAATTTATGTCATTTCAATATTCTATTTGCAGTTCAAGTAATATGAGCAGGCACATTATTAACTTGTGCATATTTCTATCATTTCTAATGAACTCTTATTCTATTTGCAGTATGTGAGCATGCATACTCATTATCACAAAATTTGGATCCTCACAGTGAGGGCTGAGGTGTTTTACAATTTAAGATTGGTTTGTTGTCCGTCATAAGGTATATACTTATTATTTGATTTTCTATCCGAAATGCAAAGTTTACTTAAAATATTTGTGTTCTGCTTTATGTTGTATGTGTACATAATTTGGTTCAGTTTGAGTTTACCAAGGGTGAAATCCACTTTCTGTTAAGTACTTTATATATATACACAATAATGCAAAAAGGTCTCCCTAATTATTTAATATCATGTGGTATATGGTCACTAACATATTTAGCTATATGTATTTTAAGCATAACCTTTAAAAGTTATTATTAATCAAAATTAATAATTTTTTTATCAAGTGAAGTTTCTGTTACTGAAATGATTGAAGCTTATAATTTGGAATTGACTATTTTACTATAGTGGACTGCCACTCTTTTGTGACTAACTAATAAAATTCTATTATTATTGTTTCATTGGGATCCTTAATTAATTAATGTGATTAATCTTGAGTAATGCTTCCTTCCTTGTTGATTTTGACTTGAAATATGTGCTTGTTTTGGTGGTGTTGTGTAATTGAATTAGGAATCGTGTTGCTGACTCATTCGGAAGTGGAACTTGGAAATTGGTTCTTGAAGAATTGGACATGCATGGGCCAGCATATAGAGTCACAAGTGATGAGGAGCTAGTTAGTGATGTAGGGTAGTTTTTTGTAAAGCAAGCAAACGTTTATTGTTTGTGGCGTGCATTGACATATTTCCTTGTCAAATTATGATGATGTATAGCTTTTTGGATTCATAGAATGACTGATTATTGTTCATCCTATTCATCCTAGATTTTATGGAAATGAAAACATTCAAATAATGATTTAAATTCTCGCTTTTAGCAGGTTAAAAAAATTTACCTTTCTGACCTGGTTAAATTAAACAAAAAAAAATTAGAAGATACCTATTGCCACGCTTAAAAAATGTGGACATAGGTTGGGCACGATATTGGTGTGCATAACCCTGGCTATATTTCATACAGTGCCACGTTTTAACGTGGCGGTTGATCACTTTTTGCCACGCTTACTGACCATAGTCGTATATGCTGAAAAAGCGTGGCAATAGATCCGAGGATGAAGCGTGGCTACATGATTTCAGATATGGCCACGCTTCTGAAGCGTGGCAATAGGCTTTCCAAAAAGATCCCCTAATCCATCGACAAGCGTGGCAATTGTGAAAAAAAGCATGGCGATAGAGCAAATGCCACGGCGACGGACGTGACGCCAGTAAAGAGTGGCCGTAAATGAAAAAGCGTGGCGCAATTCTACTGCCACTCTTTTCTCAGTTTCTAGCCACGTTTTAAAAACGTGGCAAAAGGCTTGTTTTCTTGTAGTGGTGATTTCATGACATAATTATCAGAACTTGTATTGTGATTTAAAGTTCTACATACGCGTCCGTGAAAAATTAATATATGAATAAGAGAAAAATGTGTTATTCACATACACGGACCAGCCAAATGATTCACCTCTCTATGGGTTTAGGAATTTTCGCAACCTGCGAAAATTTCAATCCATATATAACATGGGAAGCAAGTCAGGTACACCATGAAATATCAAATTCCAGGATTTATAACCATTGATTCTAACATATAAAGGTTTATAACCCTTCAATCAACGGTTGTAAACCCTGAAGTTTGGTACTCCAGGGTGTACCTGACTTGTTTCCAAACGTATTTTCCTGCATTGTCAATGCATAACACCTTCGTTACTTTCGTATCTAAAATAATTTTGAATATTGCATGAGGGGCGTGTTAGATATATCACTGTTCGTCTTGTCTATTTTTATCGATTTAAGCTCAAGAGAAAAGTGATTTTCCGAGAGTAAACTGCTACCCACAATAACAATATTGGGACTTTGTTGGCTGACAAGTCAAAAGTTATGAATGAGAGTATGAGACCCTTGTCAAACACTCAAACATAAAACATGGACATATATGTTGGTCCACACGTACTTATGTTTTGATCCCTTCAATGTTTGTTCAAACTCCATTTACCATTTTGTAGTATTCAATTCAACCTTTCATCAAGCTTCAAGTAAAAAAAAAATCAAGCCAAACGTTTCTTTATTTTAGGCCTTGGGTTGACAAGTGATTTATAACTTAACTAAATAATAAGAATACCAAAAAAAAAAAAAAATTAACTAATTAAGAGTTCTTGGATGGATTTCAAGCCTTAGAAATAGCAAAACATTTTTTTATATCTTATATATGATAAAAAAATATTTTAAGAAAAATTGTATCAACTCTTCTCATATTTCAATTATATACATTGTAGATATAAATTAGTTCGCTTCTACTTTAATTTCTTTATAATTTTTTTTCGTTGTCAAGTTTCTTTATGTTACACAAACTACATATAGCTGTCATAATTTTCGACGTATCAATATTCTTGCTTTCGAAATATATACAATTAACAATATATTGTTTTAGCTTAAGTTTAATTTTTACCTTTTATTAGAAATTGCCGGGAACCTTCTATCTGTTGATAAATTCAAACAACTAACATATTTTTTAATTCAAAGTCAGCTCAAAAACGACTTTTCACATTCTAAAGTCTAAATCAAAATCTACCCTTGTGATTTTGCATCGGCAGCACGTAATAACCACCTTATTATATATATGTATGTGTATGTTAGTAGATAAATATAATCTTCATAATAAGAATCGATCATTTCAATTAACATCTCTCACAATCACAAACTCTCATTTCATATACCAATAATAAGCTCTTTGCCTTATTAGCTCCCCAATCCCCATGATGTCATCATCATTCTCTAACAGTTATAGGAGGTTCATGTTGATAGCTGTGGTGATGATGTTGGTGATTTTGATTGGTTCTCCAAAATATGGAGAAGCATGGAGGCCATTATTACGAGATGGGATTTTGAATCAAATGCTTCCAAAAGGATCTTCAAACCCATCAAAGGGGGATCCTACTAGTGGTCATGGTGTTCCATAAACCTAGTATTTTATGTTGTTGTTCCATGTCTTTTCTCTTAACTAATATGGCGCATTCTAGTATGGTTATGCTAAGGTGACTATCGTGATTATGGTATTTTAAAAAGTGTTGCTAAATATTAAAGTAACACGTTTAAATTATTTAATAAGTAACGTTTTTTAATTTAAATTTTTTTTCAAAAAAAGTGTTTGTAAAATATTTAAAAAAATGTTACTTTAATTTTAAATCACTTATATATCCACCTTAACCTGCCATAATAGAACTTACCAATTAATATATATAGTTTCATCTTGTTTAAGTATGCATGTATGCGTGATAGTTTTTGGGGTTAGTTGGTGTGTGTAACGTTTAGTTATTATATATCTCGTGAAAGAATAATTGATAGTTTAATTAGTTTAATTAATTTAATTTTCTTTTTGAGTTGTGTTACTTATATTTTAATTTTTTTTCCTCTGCTTTTAATGTCAAAGCCAGAAACAATAAACGAACAACATACGAAATAATGACCATAGATCGGCCATAGTTTCTACAAATATGTCACTTAAAACCTAAAATAATTTTATTAAAGAAATGCATCCTTTACAAGCGTTACAATAGACCGTCTATGACCATGTAGTGATAGGTAGCCATTAAACTATGAAACATTACTTTTAATAACAATTGCAGTGAAGGAGCGTGCACCTCACTTTTAATTTATGAAATAATTAGTCATAGTTTCTTTCTTCATTTATAACAATTGCCTTAATTAATTACTCCATAATAAAACATTTTCAAATTCAACGCAATCACATAAAAAAAAAATACTCTATCATTAATCTCATTTAACTCGATAACAACTATAAATTTTTCTCAAAATCACAATAAAAAGCTTTTAGAATTTTATTAAAAAAGCAAATTTTTAAATGTATGTAACAAATTAGATTAAAATTAATAATTAAGCACAAACATATATAAATACCAGAAAAAATTATATTAATTTAAAACCTAACCCATTGGGCACTTGTGTGTGATAAT
>JASCZI010151214.1:18619-29871 GCA_036250425.1 Stylosanthes scabra
GCATTTATTAAATATATTAACTAATTAACATCCATAACTTTATATATAACAGCCATAATAATATATTTATAACATATAAAAATATTCATTTATTTTATGGAAAATGTTATGAAATTATAGATGTTATAAATGTAAAATTATAGATGTTATATATGTGTTTGGGATAAACTATACTTGAAAAGGATAATAGATCACTAATTAAAAGAATTAAGATTAAGAAATATAAATATGAGAAGGTAATGTCATAGAAAAAAATTTTCTATTTTCAAAATTTAAATATTTATATATAATATTTGTGTTAAAAACAAATTAAAATAAATTATAAAATAATATAAATTATAAAAAATTTATATATTAAGCTAGCCACATGTAGAACTTAGAATTTTTTTAAAAAATGTTTAAAACTTTGAGAGTTTCATATCTAAAATGTTATTTGTATGAGTTTATGAATGTTATAAGTATGCGATTATGAATGTTAAATTTCTGTTTTATGGATGATATATATTTATATTAATTAAGGATGTTATAATCTTAAATATAAAAAAATTATCAAAATTATTGCATATTAATTATTAAGTGAAATAAAACTAAGAAGTGAAATTTAAATAACAACTTAAGCAAAAGAAAAAACAAATCACATCAAATCATCAACAAGTAAACCAAATATACCAAAAAAATAAAATAAAATAATAATAATAATAATAATAATAAGATTGATAGGATAAAAGATATGAATCACCGCTTTCTTAATGAAATATTAAAGAAATAAATAAAAAGGATACAAAAGATTAATTCAATTGATGTACAATAGTTATAAAATATAAAACTGACAATAAGCATTTAATGTGCACTAATTCTATACATGTTTATATTTAACATTGGTATTGGTATATGTTATTAAAGTGATTGAATGGTATTGAATCCACATATTACTGCGCGTAAAAGAATTTTGGAGAGAGAAGTGAAAAATAATTAATAAAAGTAAAAAAAGGAAATTTATGGTAATATATAGTCTGTTTGTCAAACATTTTCCATTTTTTTAAATAAACATTGACCAAAGATTATGTTTTAAAGTCACGGCAAAAAACCGTGACCATAGAGGTCTTATGTCACAGCTTTCAATGATGACAATAAATAATTGTGGCTTTAAGCCTAAAATGTGGTAATGATGGGCACATGATGCGAGTAAGATTTAAATTTAAAAAGAAAATGTAACAAAACAACCATGAAGTTCTCCCTCCACATCTTTCGGTTTTTTGTTTTTTCATGCTATCTTCCGACTAGAGAGACCAATGACTAAAATAACGTAGATTTGAGCTCCATTTAAGGATAATATGTATATTAGAAAGTTATTTTTCTAGTTATTTTTTCAAAATACTTAAACTAATAAAAAAAACGTACACATAAATAGTTTTCCTTGACTATTTTCAATTTGGATGACGTTATTCTTTTTGGGCATCGCGACCATGCCCATAATGAATTAAAATAGAAAAGTATGAAAGAATAATAACGCAATCACAACACAAGAGAATTAACGTGGAAACCCAAAAATCGAAAAAAAAAATCACGGTCGTTGCCAAACAACAACCAAGTAAATATTATGTAAAATATTACACCCTCCAAAATATTACACCCTCCAAGAGATTGCACCCTCCACACACTTTCAATAATTACACGCACTCTCCACACTCTTACAAGAGAACTCTAAAGTATAAGAAGGAATTTGAAAGTCATACAATGTGTGTTAAATTGGTGCACTTACAACTCTCAACTTAAGCCTCTATTTATAACATAAAGACTCACCACACCTTTTACATCAAGCGATGTGGGACTTTTATACACATTATTTTCAACTAAACCTAATAATTTTCATCTTGATTGAAAATAATGACATTGTCAACGCCGACACTATAGCTATCACACTCCACCATAAAAAGTGCATCCATTTAAAATTTGTCAATTTCAGAATTTTTTGGGCACATGTCGAACAAATATGAGATTTTATGATGTTACTTCCATGAGCTTGACAAGATGTCTTTCCACAGCTGCAGAGACAGTAGAATCATGAGCATATATTCAAAGATTGGAAGGTTATAGATCATTATCTGATGATGACATGGTTTCAAGAACAGAATGGTCAACGGATTCAAGAAATTTGCTCACAAACATCCAAGATTCAGATTAAACATCTAAAAGCAAAGGCTGAAGACTATAAGAAGGCTAGATTATCTTAATCAAACATATCCAAACTGTTGTGGATTCTTTATTATAGCATTGGGTCACATCCTCACAACAGATCAGATGAGCACATAGAAGTAATTTCAGATGGTTTAAGTGTCTTCCTTTTTCTGTTTGGCATGATAGATTAGGATATGCCTCTCATACAATCTTGAATATAATTGTGCAAATACTACTCTTGTATGGGAAAGAAGATGCATGCATTTATTCATTCAATATTCAAGAATCAAATTGTTATTTCAAGGCATGTTCTCTTCCATGAATCTTTCTATCCTTATACGTACCACTCTTTTGGGTAATCAAATGTGCCCATAAAGTTCCTCATAAATTTCCTGCTACAACCTTAAATTTTCCTACTACTCTTTCACTTGTCTCTCATGTCTCTACCTTCTTCAGAGTTCAGCCCCAATATAAACTACTCCACACTCAACTCTTCTTAATCTCAGAATGATTCTTCTTCAACTCCATCGTGTCCCTACTCCTCTCTCCACATCAAATTTAGATTCCTCAACAGCTTCAAAATCCTCACGTATTCGCCGTAAATAAGTTATATAATCTAAAATATATTAAAAAATATACTGATTTATATAATGGACAAAAATATAATAATAAAAAATATCTTTTAAAATACAAAAATGGGTATATTTTATTGATAATTTTTTTATGATTAAATAGTATACAATAATTTATTATATCATAAGATTTAAACCGTTGAAAATTTTAAAATTTTACCAAGAGAAATTTTTTATCCTAAATTAGTAATGGCACTTGCCATTTTGTTATTATGATAGATAACATTTGGATTAAGTTATTTTTTTAGTATTGGTTTTTGTCTTCTAATTATTAAAGATAAATAATATTTGAATGAGAAAATATAAAGTTTAATGTGTTTGATAATTTAATTAATTATTATAGCATAAAACTATTTCTCAAATATAAAATAAAATTATATAATATATAATAACTTTTATATTTAAGCAGTATATTTATTACTACTATTACTAATTTAATTTTCAAGAATCTTGGAGGCCAATCCCTATGTACTTGTCCTTTATATCCGCCCCTCCCAACCCAATCCACAAATCCAGTTTGTTAGAACTTAGAAATGAGATTAAACTCAATCTAATCCATACATACAATTTGACCGGTTTGAATTTGAGTTATGGGACCTTGGCAGAGTCAAAATTAAGAAACCAGATCCTTAGTTATTATTAGTAGCACTACTTACCAAGTCCACACGTTCTATTGTATTCATGGTTCAGACTTCAGAGTGCACAAGTATGTTGTTAACAAATAATAATAATACTGTAATAGGAATATAGACGAGACTAGAGAGTTAGTAGTGTATACTTTTTCCTTTCAAAGTACTCTTTGTCATTGTTGTAAATTAAATATATAACATATATATAAACATTAGCCGTCTAAAATTTTAAAATAACTAAATTCATAGTGAATTAATTATTAGTTTATTAGGTTAAAATTAGCGATAAAAAAATATATAATCTCTAAAAAAATTATATTGTTAAAAACTTAAAATCCAAGAATTGCACCCATGACTTACATTATTTTTAATATAACATACTTTTTATTATGTTGATTAATCTCAAATTTATTACTTTTACACATGTTATAGTTTATTAATGCACTAGGAATAATAGTAAGCTAAGGGTTTGCATGGCGTCCAAGTTACTTTACATTGATCTCTTCAATAATCTCTGGTTGTACCTTTTTTTTCAAATTCAATTCAAGATTTCAAAATTCAAGCTAAAAGTCAAACCAAACGTTTTCCTTTGAACCGGGCACAAATTAAAACTCACAACCCTCTATATATATCTGTGTGTGGCATTGCTATTTTCTTCATATCACAACAATATCCATTATTTCATAAACTACAATTCTTTTTCTCATCATTTTCCCACCAAACTTAAAGTAGCTTTTTGCATTCCAAATCTAGGACATAATCAGAAAATAAAATATATAATATACTACTACTATTATTATGTCTTTCTCAAACAATTATAGGAGGGTACTCTTGATTGCTATTGTGATTATGTTGGTAATTTTGGTAGCAAGTGCTAAATTTGGAGAAGCATGGAGGCCATTAAAAGAAGAAGATTATAATGGGGTTTTGATGCAAATGCTTCCAAAGAGTCCTCCAAACCCATCAAAGGGTGATCCTATCAATGGCTAGCTAGCCACATCCACCTTCTTGAAGATATATATGGACAAAGCATGCATGCACATTAATGGGGAGATTAATTAAATAATTTTAGGACCTAAGATATGATATGTTGCTGGAATGTACTGTTTCTCTAATTTCATAGGGCCATTAAAGCTGACAGAAAATTTTTTAATTTCTTTCATTTTTTTTCTTAACCGATAGAGAAGTTGTATTTATTTCATTATTTAATAATATTATTTGCTATATATGTATATAATATATCATGTATATATGGTCTCCTCAAGCAATTGTTCTTAATATATATATGTTATCTTCAAATAAATCTGAGAATTTGTTTATAGGTATAGGATCTGCCGTAATACCACTTTTTCCACAATTAAATTTAATTAAGCTGAAAAAATACATGAGTAATTATATTTTTATTAATAGGATTTAAATAAAATTTAACTTGCTTTATTATTATATTATATATATTACTTTACATTAAGATATAAATTATACAAAATTAATTATAAATAAAAATAATAATTATTTTTTTTTCCATGTATCACCCAACCCAATGCAATTAGCCGAAGATAAAAATAATAATTGTTTACTATATAAGGTATAAAGGCAATTTTTTTAATTTGTTTTCATCTTAAATATTATCAAATCGAGTGGTATGTGGATATTTTTTTAATAGGGCTATACATATTAATGTATAAATTCTCATGTCAATAGAAAAAATAAAATTGCCACATGCCATTCAATTATTTATTTTGAGAAACAAATGAAGTGAATTTAAATAAACTTTTTTTGGGACCTGAATTTAAATAAACATTGTTCTTGTTTAAATGAGACATAAGTTAAACTAATAATATATAAAATTGCAACTCTTAACATACAAATTTTGTGACTTAGGCAGACAAGTCAAAAATCATGAATAAGACCGGTGTCAAACATGAGACATAGACATTTACTTCGTCATGCATATATAAATAGAGAGAGATAACACCAAGTCCACACGTTCTTATTATTATGTTACACAACTTTCGTCTCTTCCCTCGGTTTAGGGCAAAATAAAGCATTGTTAGGCTCTTCTTTCTCTCCTGTAGAGAGAGAGAACATGCACACAATAATATACTATATATACTGCGCATATTACTATGAAGAATTAAAATATGAGATGATAAATATTCACTTTTATAAATAGAGAGAATAGAATAAATAAGATGTTTTGTGAATTTTTTTTATGTGTTTAACTAACGTGTATTCTAAAGGTATATGATAATTAAGTTTATTATCAATAGAAAATTTTAAATATTTATATTTAATAAATATAAAATAAATGTATTAAAAATTTATATTTTTTATTTTCAATAATTTTTTTTTAAATTTATAATTTTAACTTATGTTTTAGGTCACAAAATAAAAACTTTTTTTATATATAGAAAATATTGATTTAATATCACATGCTATATATTGAGTGCTTGTATATATATATGTGAGTGCTTCACAAAGCATTGGTTAATTTAACTATTAGTTGAACACTTAAAAGTTAGAAACCATAGTACTTTGTTGAATTGTCATCTTAATATTTGATATTCATTCGACATACAGGCGAATCTTTTATGTTCAATAGTATTTTAATAAAAAATAAAAGATCTTTATTTAAACACACTTAGACACAGTCAAATATATCACATAATCAACTCTTTTTTTTAAACATATTTTTTAAACGAGTTTACAAATAATATATTATTAATTATTAATAAAAATATTACCTAAAATAATTTATACAATTAAAAAAAGGATTAAAAAAGTTGAAGAATAAGTTAATCTACACATTAATATTAATAAAATATCGAAATATTATTATAGTTTATAAAAAAAATTATATTTTATATATATGACATATAGTTTCCTGTGTTCGACAAATTTTTAGAAGAATTGTAGTGTTACCATATCTCATGTCATGTCTATGTTTGTCCTCATAAGATATTTAATTAATATGATGAGGATACATTCTTTTCTTCTATTAATTATCATCATATTATTAAAATAGGATAAAAGTATCCTCAATGTTTGTAAAAAAAATAAAATATAAATTATATTCTTAATTGTATTTCATTTGTTAAATTAAAGACTTTAACATGCATGCATGTTATTTATATATTACAGTCACCAAAACAATGTTATATCACTATCATGAGACTTGATATCTAATTTAGTGTTAGCAATAAGAATAGAGTTTACATCCATAATTTTATATAAATAATATTCATAATTATATATTTATAATTATGATTTTAATTTAATAGTAATTAATAAATAAAACACTAAAATAAAAATTATGATAACTACTTATAGTCATCAAATTAAACCTTTTATTTATAGAATATTTACAATATCTCTTGCTTTTCCATTTACTCTAATAATAATAATAATAATAATAAATTCAACATTATATATATGTGGGACTACTTTGGCAACAAAATACCACTTCAAAAATTGAATACCGTTGGAAATTAAACATGAGAGATGTGGACGTGTCTATGTTGTTTTGCATTCTATACATGCTAATGCTAAGTGTTGTGTAGGCCCTTGTTTTAGTTCAGAAAGCATTTGCTTTATTAACAGGCAAACTAACTAAAGGAGTGTCTGTGAGTGTTTTTATTTTATTTTTATTTGGCTTCCAAATTACTTTGTTTTGATCTGTTCAATTCAATAATTCTTCCATACAAATCACTTGATTTTTACTTTTTTTGGAAAGCGCTTTTTTCTTGTTTCTGAGTCCAAACTCGATTTATTTGATTTGTTCAATATACGTACTACTATGGTTTTTAAGCCTATACTATACTATTCAATTCAAACCGCATTAATTCAAAGTCAACCTAAGAGACAATTCTCCTAAAATTAAATTAAACCAAATATGTAGCTTGGCTAACTAATATCAACCTCTATAAATATGTGTTGTAGATATACATATATACATCTTTCTTCATACATATCACACTCATTCTATTTTCACCACTATTATTATTCTTCTTCAGCCTCCGATCCCAAATTCTGAACAACATAAAATATATACATAAAGTAGTGCATTAATTGGGTTACATTATTGTACCCTAACATTTTTTAAAAAAAATTTCATCTTATACAAAATCAAATTTACTTGTTAAGAGGCATGTCTCTCTCTAGTAATTGTTACTATAGGAGAATCTTATCCATTATTATTGTGATTATGCTTGTAATTTTGGTTACAACACCTGAATTTGGAGAAGCATGGAGGCCATTACTAGAAGATGGGATTTTGATGCAAATGCTTCCAAAAAGATCTCCAAACCCGTCACATGGTGATCCTACAAAAGGATAATCATAATAATAATAAAGCTAGCTCTAGCCTTGAAAATAAATGCATGGAGAATAAGGACATTCATGATGGGCAAGGATGAAGCAGCTAATTGATTTAACTTGGGTGTTTGATGTGTTTAATTAGCAACAATTTTCATTTAATCATGTCATATATATTATTCTATATATATAGGTAGGGTTGTTCTTATAATATATAGTTTATAGCTACTAGGGTATGTTTTATTCAATTCATATATGTAACAATAATTCTTTTATTCTTTTATATTATTAGGGACAATTCCGTCCCATGCAAATAGTTAACATATATATTCCTTCAACAAATGTAAGAAAACAATCAAGAAGTTGTGTTTAACTTTCTTTTATTTAATAATCTCACATAATTCATTTGTTTACTCTCTATTATTATGAATGCGTATATACTCAGTTGAAACAAAAAAACTTATTTCTAATGCATTAATAATGCCCGAAAGAGAGATAATTTATATAATAAAAAATATTAGAGAATACAAAATTAAATGATTGTATATGTGAAAATATTATTGCCATCCATTATAATTTATTATGAATTTGTCCTTTATCTCTCCCTCATTCAAGATTCTTATTGTGAGACAGATTTCTGCTTATATCTATGTTCATTTTAAATGAAATTAAAATACATTTTATTTAAATACAATACAAATTCATTCAGATAATTTAACCATGCACCGCATTTCAACTTAAAAGTTCGTAAATGGAAAAATATTTACTGATTGAAGTTATATAATAAAAGAGGATTTCTTTGACAAAGAGTAGAAATTAATGAATAATGAAAATTTTTATTATATTTGAAAAAAATATGTACATTGCACATAATAAGTTTTATTTTTAAATTTTTTCCTTTACTAAAAAAAATAATCTTCATTTTTCACCAACATTTTACTATTTACCATAACATTACTTATAAATAAAATTAATATGATTAAAAAAAACAAAAATGATAAGCATGTGTGCATGAATGGACGTGACCAACACATTATAAAGGGTAATATCGTAATTTCATAGTTTTGGAGGTTTTGAGGATCTCCATCCTCAACCCTCATATAGCCTTAGACTTGCTAGACGGGTCCCATTTTAGTATTTGACGGACAAATCCCTCTCGACCATAAGGGTGTATTTGGGAAAGAGACTGAGACTGAGAGACTAAGATTGGGGGACTGAAACTGAGAGACTGAGATTGAAATAGATTTGTGTATTGTGTTTGGTTTAAAATTAATTAGATATAGAGACTAGAAGATAGAGATTAAACTAAGTTGATGGAGCATAAATAAAGGTTAGTATTGAAAATTATGATGTTGATTGAGGGTATTTGAGTAAAAAAATATTATTAAAGTTTCAGTCTCAGTCCCCAGTCTCCCAGTCCCTCCAATTTGGAGGTACTGAAAATACTGGAATTCTAGGGACTGAGACTGAAATTTTAGTTCCAGTCTTTGTCCAACAAACACAATACTGAGTCTCAGTCTCCCAGTCTCAGTCCCAGTATTCAGAACCAAACGCACCCTAAGGGGTTACATTTATTTATTTTTTTATTTTTTATCTAATCAACATAATTTTTTAGTGTAAAAACAATTCAAATATATTAGTAAAATATATATGTTAATCGATATAAATAAAAATGATTGGTGTTCTAGTTTTTTCCAAATTGATATTATTAACACTATATTTATAAAAAGGAAAAATCTAAATTATCAGTCAATTTTATTAATTTAGTCAATATATTTAACTATTATCATCTTTTTATATGATTAGCTTCTTATTTTATATTTGAGCTTTTTTATTTTAATCAATTAAAAATATCAGTTGATTCTACTTGATAAAATTAATAAAAATTAGTTGCATTACTCTATAAAAAACAACGCGATTCTTGATAAAAATAGAGAAAGGGTATCTTAAAACAACATAACCCGCACCATAAAAAACTTCGTAAATACATATATACTTACAAAAATTAATTTAGTTACAGATTTATTTATAATTTGTTGGGTTTAAAATAATAAAGAATTAAGAAAAAATGGCAACCCTTTTATTGGAATTTTATTAACAAATGTGTTAGGATATAAAGGTTATTACTTATTAGTATATAAAATTTAAGAGTTCCATACTAACAAGTAACAAGAGAGTTTTCTAACGCGATTAATATTAAAAATTTAAAAGTTACATTAAAAATAAAATAAACTTAAAAAATTTTCAATGTATATCTATTGTGTTCATCATCAGTGACGAAGAAGCATTAACCACCTAAAATGGTTATTCATTAACTATTCTTTCGTTTGGTAACTTTATTTCTATCTTATAATAAGATAATAATAAGATAAATAATAAAAATGATTACGGATCGATAGAATAGTATATAAAATTTATGAGTTTAAACAGCGGCGTCACACAAGTTTAAATGTACGTTTTAATATTGATTTTAGTTTTATCATTCTTAATTATTGTAAACTGGAATCATTAATTAGTATGAAAATGAATTATTCAGTACGTAGCACCAATTGTATTTGATCCGTTCAACGTTGGTGTTATTGTTGAGACCGTTGTCTGTTTTTTCCTATAACATTATTAGTTCATATATATATATACACTTCATAGAAATCAACCTAAGCTAGAGCATCCATCCATCAATTGTTTCTTTTGATTGAAAGCGCTTGCTAGTCCAAACTCAGTTTATTTGATTCGTTCAATCTCATTTTTGTCTATATAGTTTTCAACACTATATTCAAATTCAAACTTCATTCAAATTTCAAAGTCAACCTAGAGACAAATCTTCTAAACCAAATATAATACACACCGTACCCTCTATATATAAGTATGTGTTTGTAGATACAGATATCATCACATCCACTATTCTTATACCTTTCAAATTTAATAAGACATACAACATATTACATCTATAAAGTGCACTAAATCCATATTATTGTGTTACATTATTATTCTATAGAAGCATTATTAGGTTTGTTGATAAGAAATTTTCCATTAAGAGAAATAATATAATGTTGTCTCTCTCTAACAGTTGTTATTATAGGAGGATACTGTTGATTATTATGGTGATTATGTTGGTAATTTTGGTAGGAAGTACTAAATTTGGAGAAGCATGGAGGCCATTAAAAGAAGATGGGAGTTTGATTCTTCAAATGCTTCAAAAAGGATCTCCAAACCCATCAAAGGGTGATCCTACCAATGGCTAATGATAAGCCTTGAAATGTATAAGGACATATGCATGCATGTGAAGAAGAAGAAGCTAATATTTGTGTGTGTAACAATTATTTTTAATTTATATTTTTTTCCCATTTACTTGCATTGCTGGGAGTGGCAACATTTCTAAATAATTAGCATATATATACGTGCAAATTCAATTTTAGGATATCAATAAGGAAGTTGTATATATATATATATATATATATATATATATATATATATATATATATATATATATATATATTGT
>JASCZI010151214.1:49773-66002 GCA_036250425.1 Stylosanthes scabra
TGATCTTAAGTACTTCATCAAGATTGAGTTCAACATTTCGACCTATTGCTAGAGTTGATGTTGCTTCCAGTAACTCCGATACTTCATCTACAGACTCTGAGTTCACATTTCCAGCCTCTGGTCCAAATTCGGATGCTTCCTCCAAGCCAAACCAATATCCACTTGTTGTTCAGGATGTCACTGGAGAGGATGGCTCAGGTTAGTTCAACTTTCTTCACTTCGTCACCTTTTTTATTTGTTTGGATAGAAAGATAAATTTTATTAGAGTAGAAGAGAAAATAAAAGGGATATGGCGTCCTTGCACAGATACAAGAGGTATAGTTAAGACATGCACAAAAAGAAAGTGTATAGTTGACATAAAACTTTAGCTATGTAATAAGGCATACCCTTTGAATATCACTTCAAGAAACCCTATTAGAATACCATGTGCTAATTACCAGACGGAGATCAAAACAATAATCCTGGTTTAGATGGAAATTGACATTTGAAAATGAATTATTAAAAATCCGGGAATTCTTTTCCAACCACTGCAACATTGCAAAAACTGCTTACTGACATAGAATCTTCAATCTTTTACCTGAGCCAAAACTTAACTTCCTTAACAAATGCCAATGTCCTAGTTATGTTAGCATTGCACTTGCTTGCTGCATTAGGCTATTAGCTTTTTTAGCAGATCTTCTTGTGTCCATCATACATGGAACTTTCAAAGTAAAAGTAGAAGTACTCTTTTCAATCTGGGGTGTACTATTGAATATATCAAGGTACTGGACCAGTTAGTAGGATTTGGTTTCTCTCTATGATTACACAGTTAAGCCATGAGTTCACAAACTTTTCTAGAATATCACTTTATATATTATGCTTCTGCACTTGATCTAAGTAGAGTATCACTTTTTTACTTTTCCAATATGCCAAGTTGTCCCCTATCATCGTCTATTATGAATCCAACTCCTGGGAGTGACCGTCTTCACATAGGAATTCTAGACTTGGTTTTCTCGATGTATCACATTATTTAGAGTGCAATCTTACACGGGAAAGATAGCATGTGCTTATTGTCTTGAGAAAGGAGAGACAGAGATTAAGGGAAAAAAATGTAAAGAATAAAGACAAGAGCTCAGAGACAAGAACTTAAAACTGTCCTATTCTTAAGAGAATTTTTAGGATAATTTGTATAACTCCAAAATACAAAGGCAAGTTACAGGGACAATATTTAAGCCAATTTATGTACTTCTAAAAAGAAGATACGCATGAAACGCGTCTCATTGTCATATTGTCTCCATCTTTTCTGTCCCAGGATCGGAACCAAACTAATTAACGAGGCTGTAGGAGTTGGCTAACTACACTAATTGCAAAGGATATGTCAGGCTAAGTGATGGTAAGGTAGTTCAATTTTCCAACAGCCTCTGAATATCTCTCATGATTGGTTACGAATTAAGAGCTCACCTATCCCTGTACCACTAAAAAATTGATTTTCAAATCTCTGAGTGTCAACAGATCAATAATATGATATTAAGCTACTTCAATGGCCCAAAATCCAAAAATATAAATCCTTCCTTTGAAAATGATAGAAAATGTTGCTTAGGCTTATTTATCATCACCACTATTGATAAAAACATCCACATATAACATATGCCACCAAATAAATACCATGTCTTAATGACAATAGAACATTGAGTAACCTGCCACACTTTGAATCACATCAAACTATGAAATTACAATGCTGAATTGTTGAAACCATGCCTTTTAGGGATTAGGACTGTTTTAAACCATGAAGTGGCCATCAAAGGCAACTGACTAATCCATACTTTCTTGAGCAACAAAATTTACAATATATAGCTTTTCAATGGAGTTACTGGAGAGCAAATTGAATGGAAATGTTGGCAGAACTTATAAACTAAGAAGCATTTGTCACCATCGCCCGAGCAAGTTTTGAATAGGGTTGCTTCTCCTTAGACTCTCTACATTAAGAGTGTAGAATAATAAGAGAGTGCCCAAAGAGGCGTGTTACATATGTGGAGAAGACCGGCAGAGCATCCGGTTAAGAGAATGAATGAGATTAAAGGTACTGGAGGTGAAGGGTAGAGAAAGGTCCAAGAAGACCATCTATGAGGTGGTCAGAGGAGATTTACGTGTAAACAGTATCTCTGTAGACATAATATACGATGGAGTTCAATGGCGTCATTTGATCCATGTAGTCGACCCCACTTAATGGGATAAGGCTTTGTTGTTTTTGTTGTTGTATGGAAGAGACATTAGCTACTATTAAAGCCTTTACAAGTTGAGTAACCCTCCCACTCCCTTGAGCTATCTTCTAAGGTTGAGTTAGGCTTAAGTTGTCAATGTTCACAACACTTAAATGTGTCTAAGATGTTAGTAATAATTATTGCAATAAAGTTAACACAATCATGGTTTACATTGGATTTACTTGTTATTAATTTTGTCTGAATTTTGTTTAAACTATCCATCTGTTATTTACAAAAGAAAAGACAACAATAATAGTGTCTAACGGTAACATTTTTTTCTTTTCTTTTCTTTTTCCTTATGGTTGCGTTTTCAGGATCTGAAAGTGAAAAGGAGGGTTCATTTGATGATTTCTTCTAGCTAGTAACAGTTTTATTTCTTCAGTATGGCTTAAATTTTCATTTCCTCTCATCTCTTTATATGTAGAAACAGGGTGTTAAGACAGTGAAAAAGCCTGGAAAAGAAGAGATAGCATGTGGGGGAATACCATTACCATTGTCTAGACATGTATGTTCACTCCATATGTAAGATACCCCACACATCAATTTGTAGATACACACTCTATATTAGCATAGACCACTCAGGTAGAGAAAGGTAGCAGAAGAGCTTGTTGATTAGTGTTTCACCCTTTAATTTTGACTCTTATTTAATATGAAACAAATGGCCGATTAGAGTAACAATTTTGTATATATTATTATAATTCATATTTCAAACATCACTTAGTATGTGTTAAGGGAGTAATAATTTTAATCTAATCATATGAACTTATATTACTTATCTTCTTCATCCTGTGGATGCAAAGTTTCAGGGTTCCATGATAGGTTCAAGAATGATTCTTATATCACCGTCCAAAAAAAAAAAAAAGAATGCTTCTTATATATTCTTCTTATATAGTTTCACGTATCGAAATAATATATACTACATGCAAATCTAAAATGGAGAAATTATTAGTAGCAAAAATAATGTAAAAGAAATCTCGAATAGCAGTATATTGTTTATTTTTATTTAAAATTGCAAAATATAACGACTTATCTGTGCAACTGTTTATATTCTGTTAATCTGTGTATAATTTATTAGAAAAATATTTAGAATCTTAATTCATAATTTTAATTATATTCTTAACTTTTAAATAAAAAATTTTAAATTTTTTATATTTTTAATATTTTTAAAAAATATCACTTATATTTAATCTCTATTATGAACATGATATATATAAGACAGTTAATACTTAATATAGATATAATAAATCAAAGAATATCATGTGTACTTTTTGGTTTTCTAACACATTCCTCGGCTTGACAGGCCGAGGACTAATTCTCCAGAAATTTAAGCTCTATTTAAAAGTATCATGTGTATTATTATTCAAAATTCATCACTACTATATTTTATCCAATATAAAAATGGGATGGTAGTGGTTCAATTTCATCTTCCAACAAGATTGTAATTAAATATAATTAAATTTAGGAAAAGTAAAAGGGACAAAGTTTTGGAAGCAGGGAGCATATGAGCCAAAGGGTGAAATTCTAACCCTAGCCCTTTCTTTCTGCCTATCGTCGCTCCCATCATGCCATCACAGCCGTCACTTGCGCCGCCGCCGCCACCTAATCTTCTTCTTCGTCCTCCCCCGTCCGTACCGCTGCGGCCACTGTCGCGCTTCTTCTTCTTAGCTCTTCTATGAAGAAGCCGTTGCCACTGCCACCGCATTGCTAGCTCTTCTCTGCAAAGAAGCTGCTACAACTCGTGCCGCCGCCTCTTCTTCTTCACACAATCTCACCGTTGCCATTGTGGTGGTGTTGTTGTTGTGTTGCGGTTGTGGTTGTGGTGATGGTGGTGGTTGTGGTACTGCGGTTGGTGATGGTGGTGGTGGTGGTGAGGTTACGGATGATAATTGTATTCTGTTTTGGATGATAAGTTGACTCTGTTTTGGATGATAATTGTGTTGATGAGGATTTAGGGTTACATATGATAATTGTATTTTGTTACGAATGACAACTTGTATCTATTTCGGATGATAACTTTGGTCAATTTTGAATGATAACTCCTAATTGAATTTATTAGCTCCCTAAGGACTCCCTAATATTAGTCCGGTAACATAATTCTTAAATTTATTACTAATTCTCTACATCTTAGAATGCTCAATTCAGTCTCAAAATTACATTTGTAATTCATTTAGTTCCTCTGTAATTTTTGAAAAAAGATTATTATTAAATTCAAGTTCTAAAAAAAATAAATAATTCGATTGAAACATACTTATTAAAATCCCAACAAAAAATTTAAAACTCTAGTAACGATAGAATCAGCTAAAAGTGAAAGGAATTATAACTAATTAAGGTTATACCTATTGGTATTCTTTGAAAGAGTAATGCTAGGTAACCAATATTAGGGAGTTCTTAAGGAACTAATAACTAAGTTATCATTTAAAATTGATATGAGTTATCATCCGTAACTTATATATTTAAACTTGATTTATCATCCAAAATTTATATGAGTTATCATCCATAACTATGTGTTGACTCTCTATTGGTCATAATATATTGGCTCCCTAATTTTTTTCTTTTTGAAATTATTTTTTATCCTAAATTTTAATTCCTAAATTTTAAATTTTAACCCTAAATCTTAAAAAAAACTTAAAAAACGTTTTCATTAAAAAAAAAAAATTTACTTGGATCTCTATATTTTACATTAAATGTAGGTGTATAATATAAAAAAAATTCTAGGTGTATATATATTTTTTTCAATCAATTTGAATCAAATTATTTATTCTATGTCAAATAGAAGACTATTTCGATATCAAATAGAAGTTCTTTTCGGTGCTATTTTTTGTGCTATTTGACACCGAAATAGTTTTTTATTTAGTATAAAAATAAATGAATTAATTTAATGTGATTAATCAAAATAAGTGTACACATAACATCATCGAATAATATAATAATATCATCATCCAATATTTCCTAGAAATGCTAAAAAAAAAACAAAAAAACAAAATAAAAAAAAACGTTTAAAAGATGAGCACTGGAGTGTAATAGTATGGATATCTTTTAGAGGTAGTCTCTGGCAGTGCTTTTTTCCAAGATGAGGAGGCAAAAGGGAAAAACTACTTTTCACACATATAGTTACTTCCTTGCTCCATTATTTCATTTTCCAAGCACCAATATCCAAATACAGTAGTTTATGAAGTACACCTGCTCTTCAGTCTTCAGTTTTCAGATCAGATCTTCTCTTCATCATCTTTTCTTTCGTTCATTCTTTCTGCCTCTCATCACATTAACACATCATCATCACCATCATCAAACTCAAGCTACCCATTTTTCTTTTTTTTTTCTTTTTTTAATTATTAGTTTTATTTATCTCTCCCTAGCTCTCACGCTTTAATTTGAAGCCCTCTTTAAAAGGTGATCTCTTTAATTTCTTGTTCAATTCAATATTTTCCCAATCAAAGTCATCAACTTCTTTTATATATATTATTATGTTTTTATTTCTTAAAATAATTTCTCTCTCTCTCTCTCTCTCTCTATTTCTAACAGGTTTTGGAGTGAAAAAGACAAGAAAAAGGGCATAAAAAAGAAATTAAAGCATCATCAACCATGGAAGGGAACTACTATATGAAGAACAAGAACACTAGTAGTATTACTCATAATAATGGGTTTGAGGAGCATTCATGGGGAACTTCTTCATCAACATGGCCAGCAAGAAGCTATGGTTGTAGCTTTTGCAAGAGAGAGTTCAAATCTGCACAAGCTTTGGGTGGACACATGAATGTTCATAGGAGGGATAGGGCAAGATTGAGATCTTCATGGCTTTCTGATCACACCCCTAAACCTAACCCTAACCCTAATAATAATCATACTAATCCTACAACTACTCTTTTTTCTTCTTCATCATCTCCTTTATCTAATGATCCTTTCAATAATTGTTCATCACATATTTCTCCAATTTATAACCCTAATTATTGTCTCAACTTGTCGTCGTCGCCATCCCCGAATTTAGCTTCCATCACAAGAAGTGAAGATAAGAAACCTAGACTCATCATATCTACTCCACAAGCTCTTCCTCTTGTGAAAAATCCTCAAAATATGGAAGAAATTAACATGGTGATGATGATGAGTAAGAAGAACAAAAGTGGTGATGATTTTGTTGGTGAATTTGAAGAGGAGAGAAAGAATCATGTTTTCAAGAACAAGAGGAAGGAGCATAACAACATTACCTTGGAGTTAGGAATAGGATTGGTTAATCACAAAGAGCAGCAGAAGTTGGATTTGGAGCTTAGACTCTAGCAAGTTAAGTGCCATTTTTAATTATATTGAAAAGAAAATTTAGGAGAATTTCTATTCTATGTTATTTCTTTTAATTTGCACTATATATAGCTTTGGTAATTAATCTTAATCTGTTCAAACACCTTTTATATATCATATTTATATTCTGCATTTCAAGGATCTAGTCATTCTGTGAGCTTTTATATAGAGATATCTAAGGCACAGCGTAAATCAAAACAAAGATATACTTTGTATAAGTACTTATTTTTATTCAGTAGTGTTCATTTTATATCCAATACTCTTACCATGTTACGTTAAAAAAATACAAGAATCAAAACAAGAATATTATTTTTCTGAAAATAAAATAATTTAAAATGTTTGGTCAAACATTTTTTAATAGAATCAATACAGTTCTAAAATGAAGAACATGCAATTGATGATCATAATAACTTAGGAACTGGTGCTTTATAGTTCCGTTTTTGAGGTTCGTATGAGCCATAAACATTGGTGTTTCTGTTGAGTAGGTTTTGTTCTTTGTTTGTAGAAGAAGAAAGAATTGGAGGGTAGCAACATTGTATTCAGAACAAGGAAAATTACATATACATTTAAAACTCAAATAATGACATACAAGGAAGAAAAAAAAAGTTGAAACTTAGGGTGCGTTTAGTTTGCGTTTCTATTTTCTATTTTTGTTTCTAGTGTTTTTTTGTTTTCTGGATTTTGTGAAGGAAAAAGAGAATTGTTTTCTCTTTTTCCTTCACAAAATTTAAAAAGCAAGAAAAATTAAAAATAAAAACAAAAAATGAAAACGCAAACCAAACTAAACGCACCCTTATCTTTTATTGTTATTTTCTTAACAAGTTCTTTTGGTAGCAAAATCGAAAACCTTAATTATAACTCTCACAAGAGTTGATTAATCTCACAATACCTTGGTGCCATAGTCCTCAAATTACACCGCACTTAACAAGTGAATTAAGAGGTATCAAGTTTCTTGCCCTTAATTATAAGAAACTCATTTTTAAAGAATATTATGGCTAGTTCTTAATTCTAAACAATAGTCTATCGGTTGTCAATATCTTAAAGAACACATTGATCACTATAAATAAAAGTCGTTTGTTATGTACTTCTTGTATCTCAATAAATAAAGCTTTTATAGTTATTATGTTTTTATGATTTGATAAAAAGAAAAAAGGTGTTAATAATTTTTTTTTGAAATACACAGGATCGGAGTTTTAATCCTCATATTTGAAATAATGGTAATTAATTATGTTGGTGTTACGTACTTCTGATCTTATATCTCAATAATATGAATAACTCACTATAGGTCATATATATCTTTACAGAACTAAAGGGCATGGTTTTTTTTATATTAATTTTAGGGTTTTGCAAACAAATATCTTTATATTACTTTCTAAACCTATAGAAAAAAAGATTTTCATTGAGAGGAAATAATATTTTTAATGGTTTTATCAGTAAACTATTTTACAAACGTTCTAACCGTGAGAAATTCTCTGTCTCCAATTACCAAGTTGAGTGTACTAGTAAATATTAGAAATATTAACAGAAAGCTTTATCCTTAAAAATATCAAAAAAGCAGCTATAATATTTTACTATTTAGTGCTACAGGCTACAGCACTGAGTAAAGTTATCACCAATGTACAAGATTTGAAACTTCCACTACAATATATATATATATATATATATATATATATATATATATATATATAAGAGTAGAGTAATATTTTTGTCAAATTATTCTATCTAATAAAATTAGGGACGAATACTCTTAAAGTTAAACAAAACCAACAGTTAAATTCTAATTATTACAAAATAAGAATTTTGCAAGGCACGCGGGGAATAGCTACATGTTTTTCATTGATTTGGGGCTATTTTATTATTACAAAATATATAGAAGCCTAACTAACATTAGAGTTGTCCGTTATTTTGAATGGTATAAATTAAATTATTAATATTTTTATTAAAATATTTAATTAAATTGCGATTTATATTTTATCTATTATTTATGAAAAAAGATTTTATTAATTTTAAAAATTGAAATAATTACTTTTTAATTAATTATATTTGAATCATATAAAATATTATTTTTATCATTTAAATATTTTTTATTATAAAAGAAAAAAAAATTCACAAACTAAATTTAACAGCAGTTTTAATATAACCGATACAAATTTAAATATATTTAGCGGCGATTGATATTGAAATTGCCACTAAATACAATAACTTGTGACAATTTTTGTTGAACCAGCTAAATTTTTCAAGAATATTTCAATTGCCACAAATATTAATTAGCGGCAATTTGAGAGACAACTTCAACTAATAAACCATTACTATTTACTGATTTTCTTGTATTCGAATAATAACTCAGAAGAAAAAATGCATAATATCTATCCACACATATACATTTGTCTGATGATGAATTCACCAAATTTACTGAGCACAATAATACAAAGAGATAAATGTTAGGATTATAAATATTTTTTGTCAATTGAGTTTATCTAAACCCTCATTTCTTTCTTAGGTATATATTCTCATCCTTTTTTATTTCTTCAACTAATGTATAAGTGATTTTGGTTGGATTAAAATCAACTTAATTAAACTTGATATATAAAAATTCCTGTAAAACTAGTGTTTTTTTTTTTTTTTTTAAGAAAAAAGAGTAGAATGAAACGCAAGACCTAGAAATTAATGATTTTTGTCAGTATCAGGAACATTCAAAATGTTATGAATCAGATGTTTTAGTCTCTGATAGAACAACATACTCTTACAACAAAGAGAATACAGAAAGCAATGGTCAGAGAGAGAAAAAGGAAATCACAATGCTTTGTAGTTTGTAGTGTCTAGCTTCATAGATGAATACAGAAAGAAAATTAAAATATTTGCATGTTTAAAAAATTATGATTGTTCAATATTATTCTTTTATCTACTTTATTTATTTATTTTGAATATGTATACTTTTCTATTAGAACGTTTGGAATTTAAAGGTGTCATTCTTTTTAATGTGATATTTATTTTAAGATCAATTTTTCTTTTTATAATTAAACTACTAAATTTATAGAGAGTATTAAAGAGTAGTATAGACTAGACTACTACTCTAATATAATTGATCACATATTTACTATTATTTAATATACTTTTTAATTACTATAAATATACAAAGTTTTTTTTTCGGTGTCTTAATATACTAGTTTTGTAAGAGTATATTTATTAAAATTAGCAAAGTAAAACGCTTCTTATTAAATTGATTAAAAAAAGTTATGAAATTAGCACATTTATTATGTAAAAAGTGTTTTTAGTAACCTTGATAAGTGATTACTAATAAATGTTAAAAGTACCGTGACTTATTAACTTAAACCAAATAATAATAATTAGTTCTTAAATGAAAAGAGTAATGCTAAATAATTATAATTTAAAATTATCTTATTTAACTTAATATCTATAATTTTATATATCTAATATTTATAATTATATAGGTATAACATTTAATATTTTATATTTATTTCATCAATAATTAATAAATATAAAAAATAAAAAATAATTAAATTATAATTTTTTTAAAAGAAATTATGATTATTTATAGTATAGCACTATAGCTACTAAAAATTAAAAAAAAAAATGTAAGAAAATATGTAATTGCATAGCATTATTGTGTTTCCCAACCTAAGATGATCTCTTGCATGTTCCCTATACATATGTGATGTGATGTCATGTGGCTCCATACCATGATGACCTTCCCTAAATAGAAACCATTAGTTTCTGACAGTATCACTTAAAACAAGAAATAAATCTTTTTTCTCCTTCTCTCTTGATTGTTCTGTGAAATTCAGTACCAAAACATTAAAAGAACGTATTTATTTATTATTTTGTCGGATGAAGATACTGACAAAGTAGAACTCTTATTAAAAAAAATAAATAAAAAATATAAATCTAACCAAAATAACTTAATAATTAAAGGTGGATAAGTTTTACTATCAATAAGAATAGCTATAAGTTCAACGTACAAGTTGTCCATGTAATTTATGATAAAGTGAAATTAATACTATTTGAGTCAATTGGGGTTGTTTAATATTTTGCTCATATATTATTGCTAAATATATATATGGGTAAATATTTGTGATTAAATTTGTGAGTTTTGCTTTGAATGAAATTTCTAATGAAAAAATGTTTTATTATTAAATAATACTCCATAAAGAGATAATGGGAGGAAAGTAGAGCAATTTAAAATTTTTATTGAAAACAAGAGAGAAACTAATAATAATTGAATATGAGCCATTTGATAATTCTGTATATATACTGTCTAATTTTCTTCTTACAACGCAACAATAACTAAATCCATGGCTCCTGCCTCCAAGTAAGAAATTAGCTTAGTATACAATCACATACGCATATTAATTTAAAATTAATTAAAATCAATGATTAAATTAATACATGAACACATCATTTTCAATTATATCTTCCTATTTGATATACATATAGTTTTTGGCTTTGAAGAATATTATATAAAAAAATTAATTTACGTTTATTATTATATATTTTTGTATACATTATTTATAACATAAAAAAATATAAATATTAGTATAAAAAAATAAAATTTTTGTGTTAATATTTATATATTTTAATATTAAAAATAGTATATACGGAGGTGTACAATATGTAACATTTTCGAAGATAAAATTGGAATTGATGTACATGTATAGCACAATGATGTCACATCATTAATGTAAATGAATGAAAGAAGGTGGGGAAGAATTGAAGGACAGATATGTATCCAACAAACTATACTAAAGTGCACTTTTAGTGAAAGAAGGAAGGATGGGATAAAGTAACCTAGTCGGCGCAAGTCAACACCATTCTTCGTTTTTACTCGCTCCATTCTCTTTTATTTTTTATTTTATTAACAAAATTTTAGGTCAGTCCACCAAGATCAGATTATGCTTCTATAAACTCAACCACTGCAACTTTTCTGGCAGTTACTCACGATTTTGAAACACCATAAAACATTTTGCGACAGATTTACGGTTTATGATTTTGAAATAGTCTACTTTTGATATCCATTTCAACTATACTATATAAAAGCCTTATTACTACTTAGAAATCACATTTTAAGTCTCAGGAATAAAAAAAAACAACTGAAAACTCTTTCTTTACAATTTCAATAACAGAATTTGAGGAATTTCTTGATAGATTGAATAAATACAAATTAATTAAATGAAGCTCTATGAATAAAAACTTGAATTATATCTCTCAAATAGATTATGAAAAACACTTTGAATTATATTGAAATTCATATGAATGCTTAACAAGGCTTTCAATGCCTCTCTATTTATAGCCATTCCGAACCTTATTAGAGATGTTATAAGATTGGTGGGAATGAGCCAATTTATCAAAACTACTAGTCAATTGATTTCTCGCCCTGTGTGATAAATTTGATGAATTTTAGGGTTTTCAAATCGGTTGGTGTATAATCCTACTACCTTCAATCAATTGGTAACAACATTCAATTGATTGGAAACATTAGCCAATCTGTTGGTTTTTGGCTAAAAGCCAGAATTAATTCAAAATAAATCGATTTTCCAATTAGTTATCCACTTAATGAATTTATTGGTCTAATCTCAAAAAATGCTAAGAAAGTGACAAAACATACCCCTAATCTATTTGTTTTGGTTTCTAATCGGTTTATTAGTTGACATGTCTTATCATTTTCAAAAACCATTTCAGGAACGTTTATTTTAATTTGGCTAAAAGGTTTGGAGAAGCTTTTCTTTATAACTCATTTATATAGCATATTTCAAAACTTAAAGATATTCTTTTGTGTGTGTGAGATATTAGTTCAAGTGCATGATAAAAATATATGGTGTATATTACTTTGGAGAAATAATTAACAGAATAAAGAATACTTTATTCTAACTATTACATGGGATTTATAATTTATTTTTTATTATTTTTTAAAGTAAAATTATAAATGTTTAATTATATCGCGAGTTCCTATAATTTTATTGAATTTTCAATCAAGTCCTTATATTTTTTTTCTTTTCAATTGAGTCTCTATACCATATTAAATTTTATAATTAAGTCCGGTTAATAGAAAAGTTAAAAATTTTTTATATGAAGTGTGAATTTACACATTTACCCTTTCTTCTCAAAGCATGAGGATGTTCATTCTTCTATGGTCTCCTTCACCACCGGTTCCGTCCTCTCAACCATGAAACTCATTATTGGTCAAATTCACCTAGACCTAAACCCTTTTCATTTCACTACTGTCAATATTTTCTTCACCACTCTCAACTTCACTCCCTCCAAAATCTTACATCTCTCATCCAATATTTTGATTAAAGGTATTTTTTTTTTTGATTATTTATAATTCAGCCTAGAAAAAACAACCAACCAGTTTCAAGAAAATACAAGCAAGAAAGAAAAAAAAAATTCAAAACACAAGAAAAGAAAAGCAGAAAGCAAACTAAGGATAAAAGAAAGGGATTTAATGAGGCTCTAGGCTCCACCACGTGAACGCCCATGAAGAGCTTGATAGAAAGAAGTTTTCAATCTCTCACTATCCCCTACCTTTTGATTGAAGGTTAAGGTGTATATGTGAAATAAAACTATGAACCAAAAGGGATGTTGAACCAGAGGTAGAATAGTGGATAGTGAATGAAGAGGAAAAAGAAGCAGCATTAGGAAGAGTGTCGTTGGAATGTGTTCTTTTGACTTAAGTGATAAGGAAGAAGAGGGTGTTTTTGTCATTTAGAAATAAAAGATGTTTTTGTTTAAGTGGCTCTTATTAGAAAAAGAATATTTAATTTTTTTATGGAATATTTTATTAATTTTAACGTTTTTATTGTAATAAAAACTTAATTACAAAATTTGATATGATATAGGGATTCAATTAAAAAAAAATAAAAACTTAATTAAAAATTCAACTAAATTATAAAAACTTGCGATATAGTTAAACTAATTATAAACTTTTCTACTTTTTCTTTATTCTTTTATATATATATATAAAAGTCTTACAGCAATACAATGCATGTGTCATCAACACCGTGGACTTAGTTTTTCAACTTCTATATGATTTCGTTATAATTTCTATACACAATATAGTTTTATTATGAAAGAGTTTTACATAAATAACTAATTTTATATCATTATATAGTAAAAAACTAAAAATAATTAATTTTAAAATTTATTATTTTAAAATAATATAAATATATAAATTTAATTAAATTTTAGTACGATAAAATTAACTTCTTTCCATTAATCAAACCTAAATATTTTGAGCTTACATGGTACATATGACATCTATCACATCCATTCATATGTAACAACTTTTTTTTTGGGGACTTAAAGCATGAACTAGTATAGATCTATTCTTGCCTTACTTTGAAATTCTAAATTTTGAGTAACAAGACAAACAATATCAAATCAAGAAACCACTTAAGTTATTAGGAAAAACATAAATAATTGTATATCTAAAAGACTAAATCATATGTTTTTTTTTTTTTTTTGTTCATTTATAGTATATATCGACTTTTGTGCTGTAGTTATTCTAGTTCCAATATTTTCAATTATTAGGCCACATGACATTATTGTGGGTTTCTTTACCAAAACTACTTAAACATATATACCTTCTACGTCCAAAAAAAAAAAAAATATACATTTATTTTCTTATTGATTTAGAGCTCCAACAACTTTTGTCCAACAATTAATCAATGGATGAAATTTGCATTGTGACATCCTTTGGATACACGTATATACAAATGAACACATATTAATCAATATAATAATTTGTATTTACATTTACATATTAAAGTAAATATTTAATATTTTTTTATGTTGTGGATTTTACCTTTTAAAGTAAATATTAAATATTTAAAAATTGTTTATTTTTATACATTTTAATTTTAAATTAAATATTAATTTTTAATGTTTTTTAATAAATTAGACACCAAACTTCAGACACGAAAGCAATCCGTCAATCACCATATTTGTTTAGTCTCTTTCCTCAACATAAAAATGTAACAAGATGTTTGTTATATAAAGTTTGCTGTTGAGGAAGGTTGAAAACAAAGTACATAATGCATTATTGCATATGGTTTTGATTTATTCAATTACCATATTTAAAAGCTAAGCTACTCTAACCTTAATTATAATTTGACTGCTCTAGATCTTCTTCTCCTTTTATCACTTTTTTTTTAAGGGTAGGCGTTCATCCCAATAAGTTTAGTGAGTATATAAAGAAAAATTGAATGGAATGAAATATCTAAAGGAAAAGGGTATTTGACTACTTTTCAGCTAATAAGGTTTCACAAGCATAAAACAAAAAGATCTAATGTATATTAAAAAACAATGTTAAATTTTAAAATAGTTATTTTACAAAATAGTTGTCTCTTTCTAAATGGAAAACCGGATGTGGATGTAGAGACTCAGAATCCTTGAAAAGATCAAAGGTTTTCTTTTTTTTTTTTTTTTTAGTTTATTTGAATTATGGTGAGTGTTACATTCAAGGAACAATGAGGTTCTTATTGATATGTTCTTTGTTAACTCAGCTGAGCTAGAACTATAATTAGAATTACAACATTTTTTTTCTCACAATATTCTTTAACATGATAGTGATAATTCAAGTAATAATCCATCGTAAATTTAAATTCCATTTAAGATTTATAATTACTAACCAATGAGCTAATACTTACTATTTAATTAGACAAAATCTATTTATTAGTAACAGTTATACGCATAGCTCTTTCACAAAATCCAAAAAGCCATCAAATATTATTTAATTTTATTTTCTAAAGTATTATTGTCTTCATATGTAAAGATGAATACAGAAAGGTCCGAAATAGAACAAATTAAATTATGTTATTTTATTCATTATGTATTTGGCACTGTTGTTACGAAACTTGTTTCAAAATAATATTTTGAGCTTACAAATTTCCATTTCCACACGGAAGAGAAAATTGATATATAGTTATATTATGAGAAAGTTTTCAAGTATATCAGTGTATTGATATATCTATTGTGAATATTGTATTTTGTCTGACCAACACTACTATTTTAAAAAATAAATAAATAAATAAATATACAGTCTTTGGACCAGAAATTTTTGTATTTTTCATATGGTGTATAAAAAAAAATAGATATGTTATGTTACGCAGAATACAAAAATTATATAGTTGTTTTTCAGCTCAACCCAACATTACATCAAAAGAAGAAGAAGTAAAGAATAACTGAAGCCACAATGTTCTTCGAGTCATGCTCCATTTAACAAGTCACCAACCAAATCCTCCGAGATCATCATAAAAATAGTGGAACAGCAAGAAAGCAAGAACAATATGTAATGGCCAGCAAAGAAGATAAAAAGCAAGCTCCCACTTGAAATATTCAGGGACACCACTTGAACCTGTCGATCAAAAAGCAAGAAAGCCAGCGAAGAATGAGATGGAAAGCATGGGTGCACAATAATGGGACATCTTTTTGCATGCAATAAATTCAGAAGAACGCGACTGAAGAAAGGGGAATTTTATGGAGAAAGAGAGTAGAGGAACACATAACAGATTTCTGGAAAAAAAAAGATCGTAGCAAGATAACAATTGAAGAAAAATCAGATCATTGAAGAACAAAATTAAAAGAAGCATATTAAGATTAGGTATATTTACTATGTAACATTCATATATTTTTTTTATTTTTTATTATCACTTGTTTTATCAGCTTCATTTACATATGAATATA
>JASCZI010151215.1:64021-80841 GCA_036250425.1 Stylosanthes scabra
AAAAACTTGAAACTTGAATTATGATCAATAACTTGAAATTGAAGAAAACCGAAAACTTGAATTAGTATGCTATGTCGGGATGAACAGAGCTCCCCATCCTCAACAACGGAGTTTAGCTAGACATAATTCTGAAAATAACAATCTAAAGTTTACGGCTGTGCTAGGGTACCAAACCCTAATGGTTTAGATACCTATTTATACTAATTAACCTATCAAAAATCAAAATTAAATCAAATCAAATCCAAATCCAATCAAAAAAACTAATCTAATTTCTATCTTATCTCTAAGAGATCTTACTAATCAAATTACAAATTTATCCCTTGAATTAAGTCCTTGATTTAACCAATTACATCTCCTAATTTTCCTTGATTTATCCACTAATTAAATTGATCAAAGATGCACCTCCAGTAGCCAAAACTCATCCACGTTAAAAACGCCTTAATGCCCCAAATAACTAAAGAACTTGAAGGCTTGGGCGTTTTAACATGGAGTGGGCGTTTTTTAGCTTGACGTTAGTTTTACGAGCTGAAAGATTGAGATTGTTCGAAGCTCAAACCAATTGTTCACTATAGACATGTATATATATATATCGTTTCGAAGCTCTGGATGTTAGCTTTCTAACGCAACTGGAACCGCCTCGTTTGGACCTCTGTATCTCAAGTTATCATCGATGTAGTGGGCAAAGGTCATGCTATGGCGTTAAAAACGCATGGACTGGCATTAAAACGCCCCACCTGGCGTTTCCAACGCCCCATATGGCGTTTTGAACGACCACAATTGGTGCCTCCTGGAAGTGTTCCAAAAAATCATAAAAAATTCTTCAATTAATCTTTAACTTCTTCTAAGTGTCTTGCTTTGATCTTTGATCATTTCTTCTTCAATTCTTTCTCTTCTAATCCTTTATAAATCTTCTTCAATTCTTGAAATTATCAATGAATTCAAATACTCAAAGCTATGATGATAAAAAGTGATGAATTTGATTGAGTATTAAACTAATTGTTACTTAGTTTGCAAGAAATGAATCATTAAAATCACTAATGATGCTCATGCATCAACTACTCCAAGCGTTTTTCCTCACACGTCTTCTTCCTCTTCTTCTTTGCACTTTTTTTATTCGTCAGTGTTCCTCCTCCTCTGCCTTCTTAGCCGTCGTCATTGTCTCCTACTCGTAATCTTCATTATCGTAATTATCTTCATCATCGTTGTCATTATTGTCGTTCTTATCATCTTCATCGTCGTCAACATCTTCTTCATACAGCCATGTTATTATTCTTCTTTTTCTTGCTTTTATTCTTAAATTTGATGTTTAATTGTAGAGGTGGAGCTCTAGATGTTAAAAAGATGAAGAATAATATGATAAGGTGGGTGGTGCAGTGAGAAAAAGAACGAAAACACAGGAAATTGGAAACGATGATAACAAGGAACGGAAGCATAGAGTATAAGCATAGTATATTTCGGTTCATTTTAGTAATATATTTAAGTTCATTTCAGATTCCTTGTGCATTTCACTTTTTTCAGATTCGTTGTGCACTTATTGCGGTTCATTAAAGCTTTCTATTTCGGTTAAGGATAGCATTTTATTTTGATTCCTCTTTTGAGGTTTAATTTTTTTTGAATCAATTCATCTTTCCTTAGTTTGGTTGCACTTTTCATTTTTTTATTCATCATTGCTTTTTATTTTCGTTTTTTCTTATTTTATTTCGATTCAGTTTTTTAGTTTTACATGATTTAGTGTTTTGCTGTTGTTTTGGATATTTTTTTGGTTCATTTTCCTATTATATTTCGGTTAGATATTGTTGAAATTCAAGTGTGAGTGGGCACTAAAGTTAGTCCCACATTGAAGGAAACAAAGAGGAGTGAGGAGTTTATAAGATGAAAGACCCACTTACTTGACACCTTAAGGTTTTGAGTTGGATGTGGTGTCTTCTCATCTTGTGTTCCCTCACTAGGTTCCTCCATAAAGTCTCTCCCCGACGGTTTTGCTCCCCACGGTGGCCCGACAAGTGGTATCAGAGCCGATGGTTGATCGGCCTGGTTTTAAGGAGTATTTATGAGAAGCATCGAAAGACTTCTCGGCAATGGTGATCCGAGCGGCGTGTCCCGCGGTGTGTGTGCGGCGGTGTGATGGACAAATACTCGAAATGTGGTGAAGGAGCTAGGGGAGATGTGCTCAATATGGAGACTCACACTTGAGGGGGAGATTGTACGTTGAGATTCAAGTGTGAGTGGGCACTAAAGTTAGTCCCACATTGAAGGAAACAAAGACGAGTGAGGAGTTTATAAGATGAGAGACCCACTTACCCGACATCTTAAGTTTTTGAGTTGGATGTGGTGTCTTCTCATCTTGTGTACTCTCACTTGGTTCCTCCCTAAAGTCTCTCCCCGACGGTTTGCTCCCTACGGTGGCCCAATAGATATATCTTTATATTTCGGTTAGAAGAAGAAGATGATGATAATGATGATGATGATGTGGACATGAAGGAAGAAGGAGAAGAAAAAGGTGCTTACGGAAGAGTAGGAGGAAGAGGACGATGAAGAAGGATGCACTTGCGAAAGAGGAAGAAGAAGAAGATGACAACGATGACAGAGGAGAAGGAGAAGAATGAAGAAGGTATTGGCGGAGGAGAAAGAAAAAGGTGACAATGACAACCACAATGGAGGAGGAAGAAGACGATGACCACAAAGGAGATAATTAAAAATATAATATTATTCTTTTATTAAAAAGTCGATTTTTCTATTTAAAAATTGGTGTGGTTTGACCAGTTCACCACTTTGTAACCGATTTAATTGGTTTACTAACTGATTTCCTGTTACTCGATTTTTACACATGAATCGACCTAGATAAAGGACTGGTTCCTGATTTTTCTGATGGAATCGACCAGTCTGGTTCTCAAATCACTAGTAATCATATCAAAATTGAACTTGTTATTAAACAAATAAAAGTAAAAGATTCTATGGTTAAAAAATTCAAGGAATGTCAAATTCAAATATAATATAAGAATATATATTTATATGTAAAACATAAATTTTTTTTAAAATTATCTTTTATGTTTGATTATTGTAAATAAATTAATTGCTAAAAAATTGAACAATTTTAACTAATTTAATAATTTTTCAATTTTTTATTGTTCATTCCTAACCGATTTTTTGCCTTCAATTATATTAGATTGGTGGTCAAGTTTTAGAACGAAGAATTTTTCATAGGGTAATAACCAAGATTGCTAGAATTGGATTGATTATTGAACCGAAAAAATTACAAGTTCAATGATTTAAGAGTCTAACCGGGGTTAAAATGGGATGAGACTGATTTACTAAAATATATAATAAAATATTTTTAAATATTATAGGAAATGATTTAAAAATGATAAAGTATACTTTTTGTTCTTAACATTATCGAAAAGTTTCAAAGTACCCTAATATTTAATTCGATTCAATTTTATCTTTAATATTTAAAATAAATTTCAATTTTAACTTTATTTTGAGTTTTTGTTAATTAGAGTTTTTTATCCAATTCTCCTCCTAACTTACATGGAAAATTCTAACATATAGGTGCCGCTTTGTCAAGGTGCAAAGAGATTCCACATGAACCGTCGGATTAGCAGAACGTGGAACGCAAAAAGCGATTGGGGGCAGCGCTGAGGCAATTGTCAGAGCTTGTCAGTTAGGAGACGGGAGCCGTGAGTGGAGCAAGTAATCCCAACTAGCTTATTTGATTTTTTGGATAGGTGCATATCATGATGGGCTTTTGTTTTTTTGTTTTGTCGGGTGAGTCTTTTTTTGTTGTTACAATTTTGGTGGCATGTGTTCCATTTTATTTTTGGTCACAGTCACTCATGTTTGGGTTATGTGGTTGTTGTGGGATGTGAGTATTTTTTTTTTTTTTGGTTTTGTGTGGACCGATACCAATGACAACATAGATAGTAAATTTTCCCAAAAAGAGAAGATAGTAGTTGCATACGAAAGGAAATTAGTTATCACCGTTAAAAGGTAGGTCATGACAAAAAAAAAATAATGTTAAAAGCTAGTGTGTTTTGTTGTTTTGGAGGGAAAGGAAGCGTTGACTCTCGTGTCCCCAAAAAAATTGGGCGTCAACCCTAATTATAAAGGGTTGACTCTCCATAATTACAAAGCGTACGTTGACTTTCCATAATCACAATAATTTGGGTGCAGGATTGTATTATTTAAAATTTTATATTCTTTCTTGAAAAGTGGAAAATGTAAACAAGTAGGTTGTGTTTTAGGGTGAGAAATTGGTATTAAGAGACTGAGGGTGAATTAAGTTTCTTATTGTATCTGGTCATAAATGAACTAAGAGACACCAGATATCGAGTGATATAGATTAGACGAAGTGGGTGGAGGAATGAGGAAGATTAACAATGAAAAGTTAGTTGTTGAATAAGCAAGGGTGGTAGAGTTTAAAAAAATGAAAACTTAAGTGACAGACTCCAGTCCCGCAGTTGCTATTATCTGTATCTAGTGAAATTGTTGGGACTGAGACTGAAATTTTTGTTCAGGACCTTGCCCGTGAGAATAAAATACTGAGCCTCAATCTCGCAGTGTGAGTCGAAGTCGCTGGAAAGAAACGCAATGTAAGATGATAAAGAAAAAGATACGATACGGTGGAGACAATAAAATAGCCGAGAAATAAGGGGCTTTCGTAGTAGACCTCTAAGAAAGATGTCGCTGGCAACCTATGTCAATAGAAGGAATTTTAATACTAAACCTTTGAAAGAACCTGTCCCTGGCAACCTATATCAAAGGGTTGGATTTGAAAGAACTAAGACTAATAATTATGGTTGGTTGGATAATTCAATTTGTTGATCCATCAAGCAAAACAAATGACTGACCCCATTTGAATACGCACAGAAAATTCTTGCTCCATGAGCAGGGAAAAGAATTTACCTCCAATAAGGTAATTGAAAAATGACTTACAAAAAATGACTTACAAATGTTAATATAGACTAACCCTGAGAAATGTAAATCGTGTTTGATCTTATTAGTGTAGATTAGATCGGATATGATTTAAATCTTAACTCCTAGGATAAGATAAGATAATTAATTTAATTCATATCTGTTGTTAGAAGATTAGATCAGGGATGGTTTAAGTATAAACTTCCTAATATCGTACTACGTAAGATGAAATTCGAGAGTAAAGTTAAATTACTCTAACGGAGAAGTTTTTTTCCACTTCGTTACCCCTTTTTTAGTGATTTCAGGGTTGGAACTTAATCCAATTAATTTAGTGCTCTTGTTGTGAGCACTTGCGCACCAGGTAACTTGATGGAAGCAATCTTCGTTGCACCCCAAGTGAAAGCATTTTCTCTTGAGACGAACCGTTGGTGTTCTTGATCTCCTATGTCGGCATAGTGTAACTCATGTCGCACTCCAATCGTTGAATGTTACTAGATTTCCATTATTATCCTATGTCCAATTTCGATCAGTTTTGCGTTTTAGGTTATATTCTCTCCCGTAGCTGTCTACGTAGCTCCCCCGATAACCCCTGGGTAAACCCGCCTCTCCCGATTTCTATTAGTCTCTCTGAGTTGGTCCTTCCGCGTGTCTGTCCCCGGATGTCGTTAGTTGTTTTCTCCGTGTCTCATTGGCGCACCCTATTGCCATTTCTATATACCTCACATTCTCCATACGTGCATGTATCGCCATCATACTCTACCACGACCCTGTTATGTTATGTTCTGTGTCTGCCCGCCATCATCCGATGTTCTACGACTATCTCCCGGCCCGTTCCCAGAACTAAGTGTTGCTTATTAAATATTACAACCATAACATAATCCAGTGGTATATTATATGTGTGAGACCATTCCCCACCTCTTCTTTACGACTTTCTCTTGTGACTTGCAGAGCCTACCTGCTGCAAGAAAAAAATCATACAGAAGATTCAACATTCAAGTAACCTACGCTGCAATAAATGCTAAATGGCCAACAACACATAGTTATCTACTTTAAGTTATCAATCCCAGTAGAGACACCAACAATTAATCTATAAAAGTGGGCAAGGTTGCCAATGCAATAACTCAAACCTGGATTATCCAAGGCGGAACAGATTCAGAACCCTGAAATTCCCGAGAAATACCAGTTGTGGCCCGTCCAAGCGACGGTGTGTGATCTATTGGCTCCAGACCTCCCACCGTGGGACTGCAGCTTGGTGTTGTAAATAGCTGCTGAATGTGTTGGCCACCGAAAAATATGTTTGCCCCATTACTTTGAAAAGATCCGTTGACACCGTGGCTGTTGCTCATCTGCGGCTGCTCAAAACCTTCACCACCGCGTACCTTCGCAATAAACAGCAAAACGAGTTATAACATGTAATTAACCACAAACAACATAATATAGGTCGCAGGAAACATGACGAAAAAAGGGGAAAACAGTGAAGCAATGTGGTTCCAGCTAGAATACCTTATTTGCTGCCGCATGCATGCCAGAACACCGTGGAGTGTCTTCACGTCCAAAACTTGAATATGTGTCTACAAACTTGTTTGAATTTGCAGCCTCACTTGAACCCAAGGTGTCATCCGCACTTCGCGCACATGTCCTCTTGGTATGGCCCGCGACACCGCAACTCGTGCAACACTTCTTGCTTCCTCGATTATTTGGAGTTGTTTTCACCGGCTCTTTCCCCTTTTTTGGTGCTCCTTTCGTGGCTGCAATGTTCGGGTCCCTCATGTGCTGGAAAGTGTAACCCACATTGACAGAATTCCCTGGCTGTGCTTGAACACACTTAAACTTTAGACACTCCTCTAATCGACCCAGTGCATCCTTCGCGACCTGAAACGACTCCAAATTCTTAGAGCCCAGTGTGCATATCATATTTGCTGCGGCGTTCAAAGACCCATAGCGAAGCATGCAGTCTATATCGGTCTCGTTATTTGCCTTCTCAACCTTACTGAAGTCCTTTGCATCGATGCACCACCTACGGAGCACAAGCTGCGATGGGATATCGCTTATCCCTTCGTATTTCATGGCGCAAAAGATATGACAGCAGGGTATACCTTCACTATCCCACATGCGGCAGTCGCACTCTAGCTTGTTACCGCTTGCGAAACGGTATACATCTATTGTGCTTATGCTTTCTCGCCCCTAGAAGAGTAATGTCCCAACAGCTTTTATCTGTTTCTTCACATCTCGAAAAACCTCTTTCGTGTATATTTTAGAAGCACATCTTTCTATGGAATCTAAGCCAGTTGTAAGGACAGGGGTATAATAGGTGGAGTAGAATTATGCGGTAACCTCGTTGTTCCTGTAGTCCTTCACAACTCGATCCAGGCTACACACCAACTCCAGAATGCTGTCGGTACACTTCAAAAACGCTTTGATGAACGCATTTATTCCCTCACATCGTGACGTGGTCCGATAACCTGCACAGAAAGTTCCCCTTAGATAGGCTGTTACCCAGCTGTCTCGTATCTCATAAGTACTTCGAACCCAAGAATTTGATCCAAGTCCCATCCTTTCAACACAAGTCTGCCAATATCCTTCGAACTCCTCCCCGTCGAAGTTGGCGTATATGGCCTTTTTGAAAACTTTTCGGAACGCCGCCTCCTTGACCCGCTGAACGCAATTCTTCTCAAGATGCCAAGCACACAACCTATGCCACTACAAGAAACGCGCCCGTTACTGGCGGATTTTTTGAGGATTTTGGCCATTTTCTAGGTTAGGGGGGGAATTACCGGCGGATTTTTTCCGCCGGTAAAAGTGGCGACGGTAACATATTACCGGCGGAATTCGCCGGTAACATAATTTCGGTGGCCATTTCGTTTTAGTATTACCAGCGGAATTACCGGCGGAATTTTTCCGCCGGTAACATTAATTTTTTTTAAAAAAAATAAATGCATAAAATATTACCGGGGGAAAATCCGTCAGTAATTCCCCCGGTAACATTTGCAGAATTAAAAAATATATATAAAAATAGTAAACCATTCCCAGCAATCTTTCTAGTGTTAAGACCAAATTTACATTACATGCTATACCAAATTACTCACATTATTGGATAAAGGGAGTAATACAATACTACTACTGCGATTCTAACATTTAAAAAATAAAATAAGATTATTGCTATCAGAACAAAAATAACTTGCCCCAATTCTTTAAGACCATTCCCAACAAAAGCAAGATCCTTCTTGTTAGATAGTGATATCAATGCTTGCTTTCTGCCTGATTCATAGCAAAAGAACAAACCATGCCAATAATTAATGATTTTCATTCCCATATCAAATTTCTTGTTGCAGATTTTAGATTCCAATTATTAATAGCTTGAAGCTTTGCTATGTCACACCTTCATAGTTCATACTAACAGCAACAACAAAATTAAACACCATAACCATATATAACAACATAAATAACTAACATAAACACCACTGAAAAGAAAAATTAAAAAGTAAAAGCCTTTTCCAATTAGAGGTTTTCAAATAGGAGAAAGTAGGCTTTGTCCTTTGAACAAATAGTCATGACTGAAAGAGCACTTACTAAAACCTAACCTTTGGGCAAAGGGTTTTAGTCTGTTCCTAAATTCATTGATAATCAATAACAACAACAAATACAAAATTTCCACCACTTCTATTATTCCGAGCTCTACATAGATAACAAAACAATTGGAAGGGTTTTGTTATACCTTGGCGACATCAAGGGGATTGACAATAATGGCGGCGATGAAGGCGGTGCCTGCAGCTGAGAAAGCTCATTCCCCAATCCCTAATTTCTAGGCGTCGGAGGAGCTGGGTTCGAAGAAGAAGAAGAAGCCATCCATGGATTTTGAACTCGTTCTGAATCCAACATTATTTGTTTCTTTTCTTTCTCTTCTCAGATGTAAAGAAACAAATAAAAAATGAGAAACGAGTTTAAGGATTCAATTCGCCTATTTTACAAAAACAACAAAATAAAATAAAAATAAAAATAAAATAATTAAAATAAATAAATTGGAATGAAGAAAAAGGGGGTCTCCGTTCTTCGGGTATGTTGGGGCGAAGGGGAGAAAGAAGAAGAAAATAGCGAGAGAAGCGTAAGCTATGATGTAAAATTGCGTTCTTAAGAGGCAAACCTGAGTAGAGAGTAGGATTGGGACGGAGACGGTGGCTTATTCCGTCGACGGTGCGACACGGCGACTGTGGCTGCAGGCGGTGGGTACAAGGGCTGTACCATTGAGTTGTTTCGGTGTTAGGGATTTTTTTAAGGGCATAGAAAAAAAACTAAACGAAACCTACCTCGATGGAGGTGGTGGTGGGAGCTGCTTCGTCGCAGCGACGGCGCCAAGGATGCTCCACGATGGCGACTGGTTCTACGCTCCACAGTGGGGGTATTCAATGCTCAACGGTGGGGGTCTTCAACGCTCCCTAATCGACGACTGGCGGTGACGGAGAACACGGCGGCGGCGTTTGGGAGGTTCGGGAGGGGGCTCGAAGGAGAATGGTGACGGTGGAGGTTGAGATGTGTATATTAGGGTTTTTTGTTTCTGCTGAGGGAAGAGAGGGGTCAAAAGGCTACATAAATCACTCTTACCGGCAGATTTACCTTTGGAAAAACAATCCGCTGGTAATATTTTGGTCCTCAAGCACGAAGAGGTATATTCGCCGGTAATTCCCCCCTAATTCCGCCGGTAACGTCCCTCCCTAATTTCGCTGGTAATTCCGTCGGTAACAGGCATATTTCTTGTAGTGTGCCTCCCAGTTGGGAATACCTCCCTAATTGCCGCCCGCATCGCCTTGTCCTCGTCAGTTACCACCAATGTCGTTTTTTTATCCCCCATCAGATCCAGAAGATTAGATAGAGCCCACCGGTACATTACATACTCCTCGTCCTCTAGAAGGGCGAATCCGAATATGGAAGTCTGTCTGTGGTGGTTAACTCCTGAAAAGACCACAAGGGGCTTCTTATACTTTTTACCCTTGTACGTTGCATCAAAGGCTAGAACATCCTCGAATAAATGATAATTCAACTTCATCACCCCATTTGTCCAAAGGAAGCTACCAAGGCGATTGTCCTCAATTGTCGTGTACCTTGCGGTGGAATGCAAATCCCCATCTGCCTTTCTAGCCAAATAACTTATTGTCGACGCTGTATCTCCATCAACAATCCGTGCTCTCCTTTGGGTGTGCACGTAGTTGTATACATCCTTCTTCGTGAATTGTAACTGTCCATAATTTCCTGATTGACCAGTAATGTATGCCATGACCTTTGACGTGGCTATACCAAATTTCTTAAGGCTCTCAACCTGGGTCTTATCTCCCGTGCTCATCTTTCGATGACTCGGTATAAGATTGCTGAACATGGCCGGCGCCATTTCGTGGTTGTGCTCATCCACTATCTTTCTTACCTTCCAGACATTGTGCTCTGAATCATAATGTATCTTCAACCAGGCCTTGCAATCGGTGCGGCTCTCAAGCCTCTCCTCCCGCACCCGGTCTGGCCTGTCATAATGCTTTGACCGCCTTAGCCCTTCCCGGTGGCAAAAGAACTCTCGCCTCACGACCACACCTTTCACGCGACGGACATCGCCTTTCCTGACTCCGAAATCCATGAACCTGGCGAATCCCTTGTACGCGTTCAGGGAATTTTCCTCAGTCGCAAACTCTTTGTCAGTGAAATCAGATGCGGTCCTGAATACCCCCTGTGTTCCCTCATCGTATTCGCTTGCAACCCTGTCCCCATCCATGGGCTCTTCCTCCTCAACAGCATCACCTGAGTTAAGCTCGGTAGAGCCCTCATCTGCTGAGGAGCTAATCTCAGAACCCTCACTAGGCAGGCTGACGTCGGGAATAGATTCTGTGTTGCTTTCAAACAATCTCGCTTCCATCCAAAGACTTTTATGCAAATTGCCGCCCTGCAACATAAGTGGCTCAAAAAGTCGAGTTATATCATGGCCTATCACACTAACTGCACATTTTGGTCACTCATTGCAACACTCGCATGCCTAAACCTTCTACGCCATCACAGCAATACTCTAAACCCTCACACCACCACTAAATCTTCCCACTCCATCTATGCACACCCCAGCATCTAACTCTGTTATACACACCCTAAAATTAAACCACAAACAACAAAATTCCCACAAAGACCTTCAAATTCCCGTCACGATACATAACGTAACTAACCTTCAACTAACAAGGTGAACTATTGATTTCAAAGAGCAATGATGCGAAAAACAAAAACCTAAAACCGTACCTCTGCCGCCAACACGCCTCCCTAGCCTTTAGTGGCTAAACCCCGAAAACACAAATCCTCAATCGCCGTTGACCCTTGCCGTCGTTGTCTCTAAACTTCGAAACCCTACTTACGAATAGCTCCCTTCAAAGTCATTTTTACATTTTCCATTTCTACGACACAAAATATTTGTCTTTTTTTTCTTTGTGTCTGGGATATAAAATATTTTCCACTTCTTTTTTTTCCCATTTCCATTCTTTTTGGCTAACAATTAGTTCCCCACTATGCATTTGTTGACATGCACCTCCATTGTAATAGGCCCAGCCCACTTAATACATGGGTCATCCAAAGAGGACCCAACGCATTCCTGAGCTCTAAACAGCGCAGCTTCCTTATTCCGTGTCTAAAATGGCTAGACAATGTTCAGCAGCCACCTACATGCCTACACGTGTCCACTCCTTGTTACTAACGTCAAATCTAGGCATGCCTGTACAATCCTGCACCTGTACACTAGTCCTCCCCAACTTACATTATCATTATCAACATCATCATTTTCTCTCTCTTCTTCCAAACCCATTACTGTCTCCCCCCCCCTCACTTCTATAATCATTATCATTAAACATCATCCTAGTATATCAATTTAACCGATTAATCAATTAACCATCGATTTAACTAATTTTGTGACCGATATTTTATCAATTGTTTTTGTGCTTAAACCAGACCGAAAAAGGATTAGTTCCTGGGGCGGAGCTAGAGTAGATGTTAGAAGGGGGCTAAAAATTAGTTTCTAAGTGAAAAGGGGTTAAATTAAAAATTTTAGGGGGCTAGATTTAAATTTTGTTATAAATTACACCAAATAATTTAAGTTGCGAGGGGCCATTCCCCCTTATAACGTATGAGGGCCATTGCCATAACTTATTTATCATCACCATCAAGTACATTAACTACCAAATATGTTAGCTCTCAAGACTTTATGAAACAAAAATTATCTTGTACATTTACAAAAGGCTAACTGGCTAAGGAATAAGGAGTGGCTAGGGGGTCCATAAAGTCGGGTCTCCTTTGACCCAGACCTGACCCAAAATATACCCCGAGTCTATTATTGAGACCCTAGTTCGGCTTTAAACCTAATGAAATTTTTTTTTGGACTGGGTGAAAATCGGATGAAACCTCAATTAAATTCCAAAATATATTATAATCATCAATCACAAAGTAATATGACTAATAATAATACTAATTTCAACCCCAAATAACTTTTAGCAATATTATTACAATTAATCTTGATGTAGACATCTTTTTGGTGTACACCTCTATCCAAGTCCCAACAAACAGATTTTTATTACTAGAACGAACAGATTTTTAAAAGCAAACGAAAACCTGTTCGTGTCAACTATAAAAACATGTTCGTGTACGAACAGAATATTACTACTAGAACGAACAGATTTTTAAAAGCAAACAAACAGGTTTTAAAACCTGTTTGTGTTAACTATAAAAACATGTTCGTTTGGGACTTGGACAGATGTGTACACCAAAAAGAGGTATACATGTAGCATTGTTGATATTAATAATAATAATAACACTAACTTATATTATACAGAATCAAAGAATGCTATAAATTTGTCCAAAAAAAAAGAATTCTATAACTTTTAGCAATAATGTTCAACAATAATTTTCAACATATATTGAAATGATTAATTTTAAACCTTTCTCTTTTGTTCGAAACTAAAGAACCATGTTCATGACTCATGTAATATAATTAAACGCCTAAACTTTAATTTCAAGAACTAGAAGTGGGACCATGTAATAGTTGATCCAGTGGACTCATAACATATTTGGACCAAACTTTAAAGTTTGAAGTAATATATTCATATTTTTTTTGTGTATAACATAATTATATTTTATATAATTTTATAATTACACTACTATAAATTTTAATTTTTTTACATTATTTTTATACTATCGGGCCACTGGGCCGGGGCCGGTTGACCCGAGCATAAGCGCAATCCCAATTTCATAATTTTATTAGGTTTGTTTTATTGGCTTAGACCCTAACTCGAACTGCTTTAAAATCGAATAAAAAATGACCTAAATTTTCTTGGGACCGGACTGGGTCTTGCTCTGTTTCGGACAATGAACACCCCAAGGAGTGAAAAAAAGGTGAGAAAGAGAATGGTTACTTACCCTAATAATAATACTAATGATTTAGTTAATATGAAAACTAAATCCAGTAATAGACGAGAGAAATATTAGCAGTGAGTGGCCATAAAGTGAGACAAAAACCCACCTTTTACTCTTTAATTAGTCATTTATGCAAAATAAGTAATTACTTGTAAGTTAAATAAGTGTAATAAATTTGAATTCTGATATATATTAACTTATAGTACCTTATGGGTTAGTCCTTTAATCTGTTAAATTAAAACTATATCACGAGAAAATAAAATTTGAACATGTACTATGTTAAAATAGTTTTTAAAATTTTAATTATATTAATTACATTTTTAAAATTAATAAAAATGCAAAATGTTAGTTTTTAATTAATTTTTATCGGCAAAAGAATTTTCCGATGAAAAATAGTTTTTGAAATTTTAATTAGGGTAAAGTATCATTTGTCTCTCAACATTTGGGTTAAATCTTAAATATATCCCTAATATTTAAAACAATCTATTTATGTCTCTAACGTTTTAAAATCGTAATAATCATGTCCTACATTCAACTTTATTAGAATAAATCCCAACAACCTTCTTTTCTAAATACGAAATTAATTAATTAATAGCTTTCTAAATACAATATTTATTCATGATCACACTTAAACAACTAAAAAATAATAAGGTATGAATAAGGGAGAAGAAGAGATTTGTAATTCTCTTCTTTTGATCTTTTGTGTTATGTTCATACAATGAGAAAAATAATGATGAGCATGAATGAAGTAGATATTTCACTTATAATATTTTGTGTTAAACTATGTGCATATTTTGTTAGTGATTTTTAGCATTTTTTAACGATAGGACAAAATTATACAATTTTAAAATGTTAATGACACAAATAAGACATTTTAAAACTCGCCTATTTCCTTTAGTCACTGTGACATAATAGAATTTCAGATATCTTCAATAGGAACAGGAAAAGTCCTGAGGAAGTTATGTCCTAAGTGGAAATACTCTCGACGATGTTCCTAGCTTCTCATCCTTATCGGTGCTAGAATCTCTTGGGGTGCGTTTGGAAGAGATACTGAGACTTAGACTCTGAGACTAAGACTGGGGGACTGAGACTGAGAGATTGAGACTAAAATAAATTTGTGTATTATATTTGGTTTAAAATTAATTAAAGATAAAGACTGAGAAATAAAGATTAGACTAAGTTGATGGAGCAGAAATAAATGTTAGTATTGGAAACTATAATGTTGATTGAGGGTATTTGAGTAAAAAAATATTATTAAAGTTTTAGTTCCAGTTCCCAGTCTCTCAGTCCCTCCAATTTGGAGGTACTGAAAATACTTAAATTCTGGAGATTGAGACTGAAATTTTAGTTCCAATTTCTGATTAACAAACATGATACTGAGTGTCAGCCTCCCAATCTGAGTCGTAGACTATCAAAACAAACGCAACCTTGAAGTTATCTCCAATACTTGTTTTCTTATTCTTTTATTCTTTCTCTTACAATATTGTTTATTTTTTTTAAGTCTGCTTTTTTTTTGGCTTTGTTTTGAAATTCACATAAGATTGTATCGATTATTTTATCAATAAAATTTATATTTTTGGTAAAAAAGATAAATATTTTAAATATTATAGACATCTTTGAGGTTCTCAAAGATAAAGATAAAAGAATATTTACCTTCTTAATTATATCAAAGATTTAATAAATAATTAAAAGTCACAAAAAATTAAGATCTACATTTTATTATACATAATTTTTTATTATGAGCCGTACCGTCTTTGTTTAAAAATAGAGGAAGAACAAATCGAATATTCACTTTATCTTTTATTTCATAAAATTTCAATTTGTAGTATTATCTGAACTCATTGAGAAAGAATAGTTGACAGTTGACACAAGTAATAAAAATATTTGAAACATATCATAGAGGATCACATGTTTGAGTTTTTTTATAGTAAATAATTTGTAAATAGTCAATAAAATCCAAACTTATGTTAAGATTTTGATAATTAGTTGATATTAAATCCATTTAAGCTTTTTGTTGAATAAAATAATTAAGTAAAACATTTTTCTAAGGAAATAATACATTATTAAATACTTCAAAGAAAAATGGGTCTCTCTGACTCTCTGGTCTCTAACCCATCAATGTCATTGATATTTTCCCTCACCCACTCCCAGGACGGTGGTTTCGGTTCGGGCATCAACTATAACTCTCTCACACATGACAGAGACACCAATTAGAGTAATAAATAATATAAAAAATAAAATCTGGACTCAGGAGTTCTAAATTGAGTAAATTCTAATTTATTCTCCTACTTATCTTCCTAAATTCTAAATTTGCTTGTTTAAACTTAAGATAATAGGAAGATAATTACTTGGATAAATTATGACTTTTAAATATTAATTATAAAAATAACAAAAAATGTTATATATAAGTGAAAGATCAACTATAATGCTTTTTAATGTAGATTTTATAATTTAGAATATATTTTATATTGTATCTGATTTAGTAAATTTTTTATATACATATAATAATAATTGTAAAAATAATTCACTTGAAATTATTTTTATGTAAAATTAATCATCGAGAATAATTAAGTAACAATTAATGAAATATGTTAAATAATCTAATAGTTTTAAATTAGATTCTACTATAAAAGGGCCAACCCAGTTCAAGTCCCACTTGGTGGGGTGCTGGGGAAGGGAATATACTAGCAGCCTTACCCCTACTTTCGTAGAGAGGCTGTTCGAACCCACGACCTCAAACTCCACGGTAAGTGAGCTTACCGCTGAGCCAAGCCGGCCCTTCCAAATTAGATTCTACTATAAATAAATAAATTTTTTGGTAGACAACCTATATACAGCATGTAGTTTTCTTTTTTTTTTTTTTTATATTCATACATTATGTGGTTTTTAACAATCAAAATACATGTGAGTTTTTATCCAACTTTTTGGAAAAATATTTGATAATTATAAGTAGTTATAACTTATATATTTTCATTTTTATTTATATTAATTAATTATTAGTAAAACAAATACATATATTATAAATAAAATTTAATTTTTATACTCAATATAAAATTATTTTACACATACATTTATGTCAACAAAAGTAATTTTTTTTGCCATTGATCCTGTGATTAATTGTTTAAAAGAACCAATGTAACTGTATATACAATTACAAATACTACTCGTATAAAATTATAAATATTAAGATGAATTAACAATTAAAATTGTCGAGAAATTTTTAATTTGTCTACAAAAATAAGATAAAATTTAAAAATAATAAACATGTCACTCAATATTATTAAAAATTAAAAATTTATCTATTTTAATATTATTAAATAAAATTTTATTTTTTAAATTAGGATAAATTTGTTACATTTTGACAATTTTAGAAGATGCGTTTGTCATCTTTTGTCGGCAAATTAAAAATTTGAAATTTTTTTTGATAAATAATATAACTTTTATTAACGTGTTATATATATATATATATATATATATATATATATATATAT
>JASCZI010151216.1:0-20857 GCA_036250425.1 Stylosanthes scabra
AATGGAGGTCGATGGGGCTGAAGGAGTTGATGTGGGAGTGGCTCTCACTCTAAAACAGTAAAACCTAAGGGTTGAGAAGGTAAGTGAGGTAAACTGGTTTTAGAGGAAAGATGAAAAGAAAAAGGGCCTTCTTTTTTTCGGTTCATTAAAAGGAGTCTATTCCTTTAAGCCTATACGGTGCCGTCTTGGGAAAGAAAAATAGGATTTTTTCAAAAAACTAATTTGTCCAATTACAAGATGTCACTTAACTTGTGACTTGGCCATTTAACTTACCATGTCAGACAAGTCCGTTACTTTTTGACGGATCACACTCATGAAGGATCAACGTGTCTAACTTTATTAATTGTTGGGGACTATTTTGTTATTTTATATTAATTGGGGACTAAAATGTCCGATTACAAATTACTTGGGGACTAAAATGGGTTAACACTCAAAGTAAAAACTCTTCAAATCCTGGTAAGTTTTCAGGATGGCTGCCACTGTCATTCCTTACTATAAGTATTCAAAGAATCCTATTGGATTTAGCTTTCAAAATTAAGCAATAAAGCTGAACCACCCATGGAGCCATATTCAACGGCCATTTTATAAATTTCTACTATAGCATCTTTCATTTCACATGCAATACTGAAGCATGCTGACAGTGACAACAAATTCAAGGACCAAATTTTTAAGACCCACAAATTACAAAGCAAAGCACATCTATTACATTTGCTTCAGCTAACTATACAAATAGTTCAAAATCTAACTTCTTAGATTACAATATTTTATAATAACAAAAAAAAAAAAAAACAAAACATCTTTATATTTCCAAAATCTACACTCTAGCTATATTATAATTGCAAATTGAGAAAGAAATATAATATAATTCTAAATGACTAACAAGAGAAACAACAGAAAGCAGTTCTCCAAAAGGACTTTGTACAGCAGCAAGAAGGGCGTACCTTTGGACAACTGGGGCAAGAACAAGTGCAGGAGCATTTGCAACTGCAGCAAGAAGGGCAAGATGGACACTGAAAACTGCAAGTGCTTGGGAGAATGCAACAGTTTCCGAAGCCGCAGCTGCCTTGGCAGCATTTTGATTGAGGACAAGAGCAACAGGAGCAGCTCCCCCTCCATTTGCAGCACTTTGATCTGAAACAAGAAGGGCAGCTGTTCCATTTACAGCAACTTGATTTGGGAAAAGAGCAGCAGCAGTTACTCCCTTTACAGCAATTTGATGAGCAAGTGGGACAAAAGCAGCAGCAGAGCCATTTTGGCAAGGAGCAATTGATGGAGGGAAGACAATTGCAGCTGCTGCACCTGCAGCAGTGGCAGCGTGGTAATTTCACATGTACAGGTAAGCCTTCACAGCAGAAGCAGCAGCAGCAGATCCAAGACAAGTTTAAACATCGCATACCACTGTACCAAAAATAAAGGTTACTCATATGCTCATTTTTCCATGACAGTAAATAAATGACCATACTTGGACACAAGTTGCTTCAGCTTCATCAATAATTGAGTTTAGTTTAACACTAAGGTATAACTGAAAGTAATAATGAACAAGGTAGAGCCAATTACTCTTCAAAATTAGGGATTGCTCAGAGTTTCAACCTTCAAAGTTAAACAACATGAACATATTATTCTTCAAATAACCTTGATTAAAGTCCAGTGGGAAATGGACTGCAACAGCAGGCATGAAGAAATGAACTAATTTTGTATGGCACACTAGCTAGCATTTTATTTCATAGCAAGTAAATTTTCATGCGTGGAATGTATTTTAGGTAGATGTAGCACATTGTGTTAAAACAAGTAAAGGAAGCATTAGTTGGCAATTTGATATGTAGAGTGTAAGTAAGAAGATGAAGTAGTAGGAGTAGTATTAGTACCGGAGCCACTTCCAGAAGCGGCATGGCTTGCGATTCTTCTTGCTTCTGCTTGAGAAAGGAAAAGAGAAACAAAATAAGCATAAAAATGATGAAGGCATTTTGAAGTAATTAAGAAAGGAAGATTGTTGAGCAAATAAAATAAGAACATTGATTACGAAGGTAAGAGAGGATCAGAGTTGGCGACCACGAAATCAGTAAGCCTGCAAATTCAGGAAATTTGTTTAAGTTGAAGAGTTTGATAATGGAAAGAGGGAGGGAGAGAATGAAGGAAATGGAGATACTCTTTGCAGCATGTTGAAGCTGGTTGAAGGCCTTGAAGAGATTTGAATTCAACCTGAGAGAGAAAGATGGAAAGAGAGTTGTGAATGTGGAGAGTGGAGTGATGAAAAGTGAAAAGCAGAGTGTAGTGGAAAGAAAAGAGAGGGACCTCGAGAAAAGTGATTTCTCTGTCGAGCATGTTGAGCTTGGCAGTGTCGCGGCGCTTACTGTACAAGTCAGGGGGTGACTTGGGGGAAGGCGGTGGGAGAGAGGGAAGCGAGGAAGAAGAAGAAGAAGAGGCAGTGGCCATAGCTTGGTGTTGCAGTGGTGGCAGTGAGAAAGAGAAGAAAGAAGAAGAAGAAGAAAATAAGGTTAAGTTAGGTGTGAATGAGTGAGTGAGTGTGGCAGGAAGGGAAGCAGTAAATTGGGTGGTGTAAGTCTGACATGCCCATACACACATACATAAATCATAAATCATAATTATGATTTATGAAACACCCAGAACAGAACCACCACTATATTATTTCTTTTCTCTTTACAACTAAAATACCTTCAACTACCATATTATTTGCTTTTACTTCACACTCCACTGCACACACTCAGAACTCAGGAGGAGGGGCTTTCAAGGGTTTAGGGGGCTAAGGATAAACATGACATGCGATTATGCAAATTAAGGTACTAAGGCCTGTTTAGCGGTGGTTCATTATTAGATTTTGAGAATTTCAAAATAGTACTTAACTCTCTTGCATGTTCCATCGACTAAGAATGGTGGACCCTCCACCAAAAGACATATCTATGTATAGGCCCAATGAATGAAAGGAAAGTGAAGCCCCAAGTAAAAAATCTTATACTTGCATGCATCACCTGCGATACCATTGCATGTAAGGTGACAAATGGATGAGCATATACAAGATGATGACAAATTAAAATAGCTAAGTGATATTGTGGGTATACATAGCAAATAGGTAAGTAGTAGTTGAATGAGGCAGCATTGCAGATGACAGTGAGGTCAGAGCTTTGTGTTGTATTCCGTGATCACATTTATTTACTTACATGATGACATATATAGTCACTCACTTCTTAACTGTATCCCTCATTGGATACAGTTAAGCAATGGCCTCAACCTTGCTCCTTCTTCAATTATTGAGAGCAGTAAGCAGCAGATGAAGGGAAGATTATTTTGATAGAGAGAATGTAATGTGCAGTGATGAGATGGTATAGTGATCTTGAGAGGCAGAGCATACCAACTTAGCTTGTGTGGTGTGTGGTGTGTGGTGTGGTCCATTCCAAGTTCCAAGGTTGAGGTTGAGAGCTGAAAAAGAAAAGAAAAGGGGTCCCGCCTCATGGCTCATGACTCATGAGAATGTAGCATTCTGTTTCCACATTTACGAATTGCGAATTACCATCCTCATCCATCCACAATCAAATATTTTCTTTTTTTGGCTAAAACCAACAACTTTACCTTCTTATACATTCTACTTCAAACCTTGCCTAATCAAATTACATTTTTTGGCTTTAAAACTAACTTGCTAATGTATAGGTTTTGCGTTTCAACTCAAAAGCACTTGCCAATAATCAAAGTACCTAACTTGCCAGTTGCCACAACACAAGATTCAAACTCACACGTCTGCTCACAATTTCAACGCTGGCTATCTATCTTCTTAATTACACCAAGGACGCACGTGAAGCTATCTACTTATATATACACACTATATCTAAATTAAGGAATTATTATTCTTATTAATTCAATCTATGTCTTCCACAAGCAACCTCATCATCAATAATATCCATGCATCATGTCTTATCTCCCACCTCAAAAACTTGCCAAACCATTCATTCAAACCAACACAATCAATACAACAGAGAAAAACAAAACCCTCCCTCCCCTGCTCTCTCTCTCTCTCTCGGATCGGAAGACAATTAAGTTTAATTTCTATATATAGTTGTAAGCTATTAGATAGAGTAGTCATTTAAGAGAGATGGCGGCGGCGGCGGCTTCGATAAAGATGTTACCTATAATTAGCAAGTTATACTGTTTGGGTTGTGAGACGGAGCTTATGGTAAGGAGAAGGCCGCATGCGGTTTATGGAGGGGGTTTCGTGGTGACGGATTGTAGCACCCACAATGTTGTGTTTAGGGTGGATGGTTGCGATGTTGTTGGCAAAAGGAATGAGCTCATTCTAAGACATGCAGACGGTCATCCTTTGCTTCTCATGCGTCGAAAGGTACCTCATTAATACCATTCTGTTTAGGCGAATACTCATATGCAGTAGACTTCACATGAAGTTGTTTGTTAAAAGCGTGGAATGATTTAGAATGTCTGCTTCACATGAAGTTAACTGCATATGAGTTTCTGTTTAACTAATATTCTATGTCTATGTTTCTTTTCTTGAAATCACTAATTAATATATTATATAGGGAGGAGGAATGGTTGAGGCCCTGAGCTGCTTTAACAAGGTCTGGAAAAGTTACCGCTTAGACTTGGAAGGCTCGGGAGGATCAGTAGTTAAGAAGCAGCTGGTTTTCAGTCTGAAGGAGTCAACATCATCCTCTTGTTTTGCAAAGGAAGGCCCAATCAGAATCACCACTCAACCAAGGACTTCTACTAACAAATCCTGGGACTTTGAGATCAAGGGATATTTTCCTGATAAATCTTGCAGCATTCTTGATTCTAAAGGAAACGTTGTTGCCTTCACCAAGGAATTCGACCAATTCATGGACTCCAAGGATGTGTACCATGTCCTCGTCAATCCAGGGATCGATCAAGCCTTTGTTTTCGGTGTCATCGCTATCCTTGACTACATTTATGGCGAATCTACTATCTGCTCATCATGAACAATCATCATCATCATGTGCCTCCCTATTTTCTAGCACCACATTAAGATCATGTACCTAGTTTTGTAATTATCTCTTGGATTTGTCTTACTTATCTTGTTTAATCTATATATTTGCTACTTTTTTCAATTAATATGATGCTGTAACTGTAAGTAAGTAATATTCTATGTATCGTGTGGAACAGAACCTTTCTATTCTGATTACTTAATCTACTTTTAAAGGAGTGGCTGAAATAGTGTGAATATATCTAAGTAGAGAGATTCTCTGGTGGAAAAAGCCACCGTTTAGATGCTCCATAATCTATATACATGCATGTACATGCACACTCCTTATTCGTTAATTATCATAATGATAATGATAATGATAGTAGTGATCATCACCAAATTTATAACTGCAAGTCTTTGCTCTCAGACTCATACTAAACGGGAAAAGTAAGTTTTTTTTTGGACTGAGAAAGTACACAAGTAAGTTTCAAAAGCACACTATTACTATTATTTTGTTAAAAACTTAAAGTGCATTTAGTTTACGTTTTCATTTTTTATTTTCATTTCTAATGTTTTCTGTTTTCTGAATTTTGTGAAGGAAGAAGGGAAAACAGGATAGATTAGAGCCCTTATCCCATAATATCTTGCTAATCTGGAGCACTCTGTTTCGTTCTCTGTTTTGGGTCAAACACTATTTCTCTTATATCATCGGGGATTGGGTATGTACATACTTGTGTCAGAACTGCATCCAACAAAAATTCTTGGCCCAATAAAAAATTGGAAGGGTGTTGACCAAAAACTCTAAGAAGAACAAAGTAGAGGACAATTCTAATTAAGGTTGTGAATTTGAAATTAAAATATTGATTAAGTGATTGAAGGAAAGGAAGTAATCATGCAGGATGATAGGGAGGATTGCATAGAGTTTGAGATTTCTCCAGCTCTGTGTTATTATGATGAGTCTTCAAATGGAATGTATATATGTATATTTTGGGGTTTAGGTTAGTTGAATTATGGAATTTGCCTTGGACAATTTCCATATTTGCGCAAAGTCCTAAAGCTATATATAGTTAGTTAGAATTTAATTTAGGGTATTCAGATGGATGCTAGTTTCCCAAGTAGCTTATTATAGGCTATAACCATTTTTCTCTTAACCATACATAAGGGCCTTGGATGGAAATTGGCACTCACAACTCACAACTCAGAAGTCAGAAGCAAACAAAAAGATAGAGATAGACTATGAGCCATGTTCACTTTTGTGTGGTCCTACAACTCCTACTCACTCATACACTCATACCATTTAACTATACCAGTGACTAGCTGCAACAAACAGTACATTATTTTTCTTTCTCAAGCAATCAATCTATTATATATATATATATAATTATGCAATCAAAATGTGTCACATGACACTCTTTCATTACAATTGAAATGAAAATTTTCCCTCCAAAATTAAGGAGCTCTTACCTTTTTCCTCTTTCTATCCTCTTCCTCTATCTTCCTCCTCAATTTAACAACCAAAATGTGCCACATGGCACTCTCTTATTGCAATTGAAATTAAATTTTTTTCTCCAAAATTAAGGAATTCTCTCCTTCCTCCTCTTCCTATCCTATTTCTCTATCTCATTCCTTAATTTAACAATCAAAATGTATTACATGACTCTCTCTTATTGCAATTAAAATTAAATATTTCACTTTAAAATTAAGAGTTCTCTCCTTCCTCTTCTCCATATCCTACTTCTCTATCCATTTCCTTAATTTTCCAACCAAAATGTGCACATGCTAATTTCTCATTATAATTGAAATAAAATCTTTACCCCAAAATAAATGAGTTTTCCTCTTCATCCTCTTTCTAGCTTTTTTCTTTATCTCCATTCATTTTTATAATATTCTTCTTATTCTATCTTTTTTATATTTATAATATCTATAATTCTATAATATATTAATAATTTGATAACTAAAACATGTCACATAATTTAACAATTAAATTGAAATATTTTCTTCCAAAATTAATAAGCACTCCCTTCATCATTTTCTGTGTCCCACTCTCCTGTTCTTTATTTATCTCCAACATTCACGCTCTATTAACTATATAATATTATATATAATATATTTATAGTTCCATAATTTGTTTACTAATTTGACAACAATTTTTTTTATTTATCTTTCTCATTTCCTCCATCTCTTGCTCCACCTCTCTTAATTTTTCTCAAATTTAAAGAGTTCCTTCATAACTTAGTTTCGCCTCTTTATCTCTCTCTGTTGAATATCTATTTACCTCAACCAATTAATCATTGAACTATCTTGATTAACTAATTGTCTATTTGGCTACCACTAAGAGACTTCCAAAAATCTATCAGTCAATAATCCTGGTCAACCACCCTCAGCTCACCTCAACAAATTGCCAACCGACCTTAACAAACATTTTCAGGCATCCAATTAATCTAGAGGTGTAAAAAATTCTCATGAAGCAGGGATCCCACGGATAAATGGAGACCCGAATGCAGAAAATTTTCTTGAGGAAATGCAGATGGGACAAAATTCCCACAAGACAAGCACGGGACCCTAGCTGGAATTCCCGCCCAAATCCCGAAATTTTTGAATAATTTAAAGTACTTAAAATACCTCTATTAAAAACTTTTAATAATTCGTAATATTATTACGGGTAAAAATACTAATTTATTAATAAAAGGCGTCCACATGGAGCTAAAATTGGTGCTGCTTTCAGCAGACAAAGGCAACTGCTACCACCACATGTGGTAACTTATGACTCTCACTTCACTCTTATTAGCTGTTGTATTATCTCTCATTGTTTTTAAATACATCATCATAATAATTATTGTTAAAACAGTTACATTCTAATTTATTTTCAATCCATTGTTAGTACATTAATCGGCGCATGCATCTGGTTTACATAAATATATTCAGTTGTTATTGGTTTGGGTATGGACTATGGTGACTCAATTTCTTATTAGCCTAGCTCTGCGGCTTGATATAGGTTCTACTTTTGAAAATTTTGTTGTTAGACAAATCATGATGCCACTCGCTCTTGCATTATTCCCTGAATTTTTGGCATAGATAAAGGGACTGCAAACTGCAAAGGCATGCTCTTCATCGGAACTCATCATAGATGCTGTAACATCTGATAACTTCCAGTGCTATAATTTTAATAACTAAAATTTACTGATTTCACAAGGGAGGAGGGAGAAACTCGTGTGAAAAAACTCCAAAATATGTAATCTAGAGCAGTTAACAAGTTGTTCTTGGAATTGCTGCAATGACGACCCTTTATATGTATGTTTATTGATCTCTATCGTCAATATAAAGTGGGGTCATAGAAAATCACACACATGATGCTTTTGCACGTTTACTTCCTGTTCCTTAGCTAATAATGTACATGTAGAAAAATGGGGAATTAAAGAGAAATCTGTCATGTGATCTTTTTAAAGGGGCAGTGTTATTGGATTAAAATTGGCCGTTTTTCTTTCAGAGTGGACTTGCACAATAGATACAACATAGAGCACCATATGAGGGGTTAGGTGAGCTACCTTTTAAACAAAAGAGCAGCTAGCCTATATAATGGAGGAAATGATTTATTGGTGACCCATTTGAATAATAATACAGGTTGACTCATTTACTTTGATGCATGCCTAAGAAAATGGATTATGGTCCTATATATATATGAGGGATGAGGGATGAGGCAATAGCATTGAGGGAAATGTTCAACATCTTGGATTCTTTAAAAATCAAAAGTAACCTTTACGTGGAAAAATTCACTTGGTCCTTCAATCAAGACCTTTTCTTCTGCTGTTTTACTATATATTATTTGCGGGAATATGGGCATCAACTAATACACTATCTATTTATCATTATCATGCATGATGAGATACATTTTAATGCACACTTCAATGATAGATGGATTATATATGTTCTAAATATGCTAATTTAGTAATGATTATAAGCTGGGATGCAAAAATATCTGATGCAAAAATATCTTTATTTCAAATGATGCCAATAATGGTGCATGCAATGCATGTGGCACCGTAACACCGTGTATTCTGAATAGTATTTCGTGTTGGTTTCTTCTGGTTCTGGTTTTGAACATTGAGATATATTGGAAGCTATGACAGTTAGTTAGTTAGTTAATGATAGTTGGAGGTTATGACAGTTAGTTAGTTAGTTAGAATTTGTGTATATATAGGAAACACAGCAATCAAGTTAGTTAGGAAGTTGTATTGTATCTCTGCAGAACAGTTTCTGTTATCACTCAGTTACTGGCATTAGAAGTAATGAAGAGTTTTCCATTTCTCAACTCTCTCTGAGTTTCTTCTCTTCTCTTCTCAATACAGCTTCTGTTTCTTCCGTTAACATGGTATAAGATTAAAGAAATGCTTTACTGCTCCAAGTTAGTCTCTCCATCTCCATCACTTGTGGAGAAAATTCTTTGAGGTAAACGCAGAAACTGCGGAAACCTATTTTCCAGTTCTTCACGCCTACACGTAGCAGTTTGTTCCTTACGTACGCTTAGGCGTTGCTAGCAGAGTTGATCATCACGTTTAAGCTTCAATACTCACGCCTAGGCGTGCCTTCTTGGTTTCGTTAGTTTTGTTCTTTACACCTAGGAGCCAATTCTCACGCGTAAATGTACTCAGTGACGTCAAGATCGTACTCACCTTGTTCTTGAACCCATACCACAGAGATTGATGAGAGCATCACTGAGTTCAAAATCTTGAGAGGCAGTGGTGTAGTCCGATCAACGGGAACAAGAAAAGGTGCGTAAGATCAACACTGAGGCAATCATGGAGGATTTCACAGCTGAAACCAACTCTGGAGGCACAGCGCGTAGCAATGCAATCGATCCTGCTACAGTTGCAATTACCAATCCTATGAGCCCTTATTTCATACATCCAAGCGAGAACCCAGGTCAAATGCTCATCTCTACGTAATTGACAAAACAGAATTATCACTTCTGGGCGCAAGCTATGACTATGGCACTGGATTCCAAGAACAAATTGGGATTCTTGGATGGCACGGTAGAAGAACCTACCGTTGGAGATCCAATGAAGGCGATTTGGGAGCGAAATAACACCTTTGTCAGAAACTGGATATTGCGATGCTTAAGCACGGAAATAGCTCAAAGTGTTTTGTTTGTGAAGAAAGCGAAGGATCTTTGGATTGAACTAAAGCAGCGTTTCTCACAGAGCAATCACATGCGTCTAGCAGACTTGAATGAAGAGCTATATTCCTTGAAGCAAGGTACTAACACAGTTACATCTTTCTTCACGCAATTGAAGAAGATTTGGAATGAAATTGAGAATTTTAGGCCAATCAATCCATGTGCATGTGGGCTGCAATGTGCATGCAAGGAGTATGGTGAACAAGACTTCATCATGAGGTTCTTGAAAGGGCTCAATGAATGTTTTTCTGCTGTAAGATCACAAGTTCTGTTGCTAGATCCTTTACCTTCAATCAACAAGGTGTTTGGATTGATTGTGCAACAAGAGAGGCAGCTAAGCCTAGATTTTGTTGAAGAACCAAAGGCTTTAACAGTGGGCAACTTTGGTAACTCGAATCAGAACCACAGCAACAGTAAGGCCTCCAGCAAGTCAAAATTTGGCAGAAATAACACCAAAATGTGTTCTTACTGTGGCAAGATTGGGCACACCGTGGATGTTTTTTACAAGAAACACGGTTATCCTCCAAATCAAAAGAAGTGGGGAGCCACAGCTGCCAATTTAACTTCCTCGATGAATGATGATGAGGAAGATTCCAGGGAAGAGGTTCCACAATTGTCAGATCTCAGTCTTAGCCAAGATCAAATTCAAGGCTTGATGACTTTGCTTCAATCTCAGCTGCATCATGCTTCATCTAGTGTCCAAAACATGTCACACAACATTAACTAAGTTAATGTTAGTAAAACTGAAAAAGAGTTTATGTCAGGTATCGAAACTATAGTTCTTAATTGTTCCCCTAAGCTATTTGAGTTAACTGCTTTTTCTTTCAATTGGATATTAGATTCTGGTGCCACTAATCATATCTGTAGTTCTTTAGATGTCTTTAGTTCACATAAGCAAATACCACCCATACGAGTCACACTACCTGATGGATCAAAAATTGTCTCAAACACCACTGGTTCTGTCCATTTCACCCAAGATCTCTACCTCACAAATGTCTTATATTTACCTGGTTTTGCTTTCAATCTAATATCTGTCAGCAAGTTAACTTCTTCTTTAAGTTGTTCATGTTTGTTCTCTAATATTACTTGTGATATTCAGGACAAGCAAACCAGGAAGATGATTGGGTATGGTAAAGAGAAGCATGGCCTCTATGAACTGCAAAGCCCAACCAGCAGCAACAAAGCTTCTCTAAATCTGGTGATAGATGACTCCTTAGCTTGGCATTTTAGACTAGGACACATTTCAAGAGATAAATTGTCATCTCTTAATAAAATTTTTCTTTTCATAAATGTACCTAAAGATAATGTTCAATGTGATATTTGCCCATTGGCAAAACAAAAGAAATTACCATTTCAATCTAGCAATATTAAACAAAGTCTGCATTAGAATTACTGCATATGGATATCTGGGGTCCAAATGCCACAGAATCTTTATTTGGGCACAAGTATTTTGTTACAATAGTAGATGATTTTACAAGATACACATGGATATTTTTCATGAAGAAGAAATCTGAGACTGCAACATCTTTACAAGTTTTCATTAATATGGTTGAAAGGATTTTTGATGCAAAAGTCAAATGTATTAGGTCTAATAATGGGCCAGAGTTCAATCTCACAAATTTTCTGAATTCAAAAGGCATCTTGCATCAAAAATCTTGCATAGAAACACCACAATAGAATGGGGTGGTGGAAAGAAAGCATCAACACATCTTAAACACAACTAGAGCACTCGTTTTTCAATCAAAGTTACCTCTTGAATTATGGATATATGTCATTGCTCATGCTGTGTTTCTGATTAACAAGATGCCTTCAAGAGTTTTGATGGAAAAACACCCTTTTTTTATAAATTGTTTTCAAAAGATCCTGATATTAGTTTTGTAAAAACCTTTGGTTGTCTTTGTTTTGTTTCAACTTTAAGTGCACACAGAAAGAAATTCAACCCAAGGGCTAAGGCAAGTGTTTATTTAGGACACAAATCAGGGGTCAAAGACTATCTCTATTATGATCAGCATACTGGTACAATAGGCTTGTCCATAAATGTATCTTTTAATGAAAATGTTTTTCCATTCCAATCCCCATCTACCTCTGACCCTGTTCCAATGCTTACTGACAATAATTTACCTATTATAGATATTACATATAATTCTGCATTACATAATTACAATTCACACACAGCACGTGCACAAATACATACTGAAGATCATGGAACTCAAAACTTAAATGCAGAACATGATGACACAATTTCTCTTGATGATGTGCCTATAAGAAGGTCAACTAGAGACAGGAAACCACCAGATTACTTAAAAGATTTTCACTGCAGCATAGCTGCCATTGCTGCACCTTCTACATCATCACCCAATCCTACTTCAATTAGATACCCTCTATCAAATCATATTTCTTATTCCAGGTTAGGTGTGAGTCACAAACAATATGCCCTCAACATGATCATTTTGTCTGAGCCCAAGTCTTATAGGGAAGCATGCACATCTGAAGATTGGGTCAAAGCCATGAATGCTGAGATATCTGCTCTTACTAATACTGGGACATGGGAATTTGTTGATCCTCCACCTGGAACAAGACCAATTGGATGTAAATGGGTCTATAAAACAAAACTAAAAGCTGATGGAACATTGGACAAGTACAAGGCATGCCTGGTAGCAAAGGGTTTCACACAAATGGAGGGGATTGATTTCAAGCAAACATTCTCACCTGTCGTGAGGATAGGCACGGTTCGTTTGGTTTTGACTTTAGCTGCTACACAGAATTGGCTTCTTGAACAGCTAGATTGTCAACAATGCCTTTCTACATGGAGATCTTTATGAGGATGTGTACATGACAGTTCCTCAAGGAATTACTCCCCCCAAACCAGGCCAAGTATGTAAGCTAAAGAAGTCATTGTATGAGCTGAGGCAAGCTAGTAGACAGTGGAATGATAAGCTTACTAGCACATTAGTAGATATGGGGTATTCTCAGTCAATTCATGATACTTCTCTATTCACCAAGTTCAAGTCCAACAATCTATTCACTGCCCTTCTGGTCTATGTTGATGATATGGTTCTCACATGCAATGATGAATCTGAAATCAAGTGGGTCAAGCAGCAATTGGATGATAAATTCAAAATTAAAGATCTTGGAGCTTTGAAGTTCTTCCTTGGCTTTGAATTAGCAAGAAGCTCGAAGGGGATTACCATCTGCCAAAGCAAATACTGCTTAGAACTGCTTGAAGATGCTGGCCTCTTAGCATGCCAACCAGCAACTACTCCGATGTGCAACTCAACCAAGCTATGAAAGGATGATGGAGTACCATTTACTGACGTCTCAGCATATCGCAGGTTAGTTGGAAGGCTTCTTTATCTCACAAATACTAGACCAGACATTGCCTATGCTGTCACAGCCCTTAGTCAGTTCATGTTAGCTCCAATGCAACCACATCATGAGGTTGCTTTAAAAATTTTGCGCTACTTGAAGCAAGCATCAGGACGTGGAGTGCTCTTTTCTGCTACTTCAGAACTTCGACTAAGAGCATTTAGTGATTCTGATTGGGCGGCATGCCCGGATACTCGTCGCTCTGTCACAGGGTATTGTGTCTACTTAGGAAACTCACTTGTGTCATGGAAATCGAAGAAACAGGAAACAGTGTCGAGGAGCTCCACAGAAGCTGAGTATCGAGCCATGGCTGCAACCACCTGTGAAGTGTTAGCTCTCAACTACCTTCTGCAAGACCTACGAATCCAACACACTCAACCTGCTATTTTGTACTGTGACAATAAGTCAGCAATCCAAATTGCAGAAAACCCAACGTTTCACGAGTGCACAAAGCACATCGAGGTCGACTGCCACAAAGTCCGGGAGAAGGTGAAAGATGGCAGCATCCATCTCATCCCTGTCCCATCTCGATCACAGCTTGCAGACATTTGTACCAAACCATTGGCACCCCCCTGTTCACTGATCTCTCTTCTAAGCTAGGCATGATTGATATCCATGCTCCAGCTTGAGGGGGGTTATTGGAAGCTATGACAGTTAGTTAGTTAGTTAATGATAGTTGGAGGTTATGACAGTTAGTTAGTTAGTTAGAATTTGTGTATATATAGGAAACTCAGCAATCAAGTTAGTTAGGAAGTTGTATTGTATCTCTACAGAACTGTTTCTGTTATCACTTAGTTACTGGCATTAGAAGTAATGAAGAGTTTTCCATTTCTCAACTCTCTCTGAGTTTCTTCTCTTTTCTTCTCAATACAGCTTCTGTTTCTTCCGTTAACAAGATACCTATTTTAATGCTTTTTTGCTTCTACGAGGAGCTTCAATTCTTTAACTTTTTGTAGCATGAAACCAAAGTAATCAATTTATACAAAAGAAACTTCCCAGGGTTATGGGGCAAAGTGAACTGAATTGATGATATATAATAATATCTTCTAGATTCTAGATATTAAGATGGGTCAAGATCAAGGTTGCATAACTTAGCTAAGCAATTAGCGATTATCGTAACACACTAAAACGTGATAGCATGAGTAATTGACTCTTCAATATTTAAACGAACAACTAACATAGTTTTTATTAGATAATATATGAATAATCCAGTCTAAGAACAACACGTAAACACAAATTTAGAAATATCTAATTAAGATGTAGTATCAAAAACTTTGATGATTATAAGAAACGTAGAGTGAATGAAGTCCAAGTCTCCAACACAAACACGCAAGCTGAATGAAAAAGCTCAAAAAGGACATTACCATAAAATAACAAGAACAAATTGCAATGATAATCCAAATGGTTTGGGGGTATGTGTCCCCACTCCCTCTCCTTTTGTCAGATTCCATGTATTCTAAACATTTTAGCAGAACATACACACATAAACACCTGGTAGATACATCCCGAAGGTTCAGATCACTCTTACTCTTTTTTTCTTTTTATGTCGCTGTCTATCCATACTCACATAAACTAAATTTCGGTCTCAAACTCATAAACAAAAATTACTGCTCGCTCGCTAATAATATTCCAAATGGATCACAGTAAAAAGAAGTAAGGAGGCAATTATAATTCAGGAATCATGAAGCATATAAGGCAGTAAGAAAAATTTACATATACTTCCGAATGCATGCTTTGTTTCGTGTATGTACCAACTAGTTAAAATTTGGGTGTTACTACACTAACAGCAACAGGAGTCCTAATAAGTTGAATACTACTCTTCCACCTAAAAAACAATCTTAGGAATTTTCCCTGCACTTTCGTATTCTGTCACCTTCCCCCCTTTACTTTTCTTTCCTTTTCCCCCCTCTTCATTCTTTCTTCAAGGAGGTAAAAAAAGAAAGAAAGAAAGAGAATCTTTTAATTGAGTGAGTATGGTTAATGGGCATGCTGAAAATGGACATAAACAGCTAAGAAAGTGAGAATTATTGGTTTGGAAAGGCTTAAGACTTAAGAGTTAAGAATTAAGATTCGAGATACAGCTATAATATGGTGATTACTCATGGATTGCAAAATTGTTGCTTTTTAAAAGGATTGAGACTGCTGGAGCCAGCCACCATAATTGCAAGTTTGCGCTGTCTTTTTTGTTCTGATTCTGATTCTAACTCAACAGTGTATGTTTAACTTAACTCATAACTTTTGTTTCCACAAACCTGGTTTATTTACTTAAATAAAAAATTATACCCACACAGAGGTGAAGAAGAAATTCATGGAATATTCAGCAACCTTTTTATCCTTCAAAGCATATTCTTTTGTTAAAAAAAGAAAAGAAAAGTGATGAAACAGAAATTGGAGAACATAGCAAATCAAGAGTTTAAGAATTTGTTAAGCAGTCTACATGTATATACAATGAAGATGAAGGATTAAAAGAAAGAAAGGAAATTAAAAGAAGAAGGAACTAGTGGCTATTGGTGAAGTCATAACCAGAAATTTTGTTGAATTCTGTTATATGTATCTCTCTGTGTCTCAAGTCTCAAGTGCAAGTGGCGTCAAAAAATGAATTGTTAACCAGAAGATATAGATGAGAAGCAACTCTCGGAGCGAAGAAGAGTTGGTGTTGCGGCAGTTTGGACTCGATGAACCTGGGGAAGTGCACCGCTGGAGTTGGTCCTGAGAGGCCTGGGAGAATCCAAGGTTCTTCTGAGGATTCTTCCGATGGCGAAGAGAGGGTGCTCTGCTTTGGTGGAAGTAGGTGCTCTGAAGTCTCTGCAGAAAGAGATATGGCGGTTGAGAGCTTCTTCGGTAGAGATGAGAGTGTCGGATCTGAGAAGCTCGTCCTTAACAGCTTCAACGCAGAGGCCGCAGAGCCAGCGTCCCTGATATCTCTGCCTCAACCTTGATATGTATGCGGGTGTGCATTCTTCTGTGAATCCGCATGAATCGCATTTCACGCACTCCACTTCAACCACCTTCATATTCTCATTCACATTCTTGTTACTACTACTACCTTCTGAACTTCCCATCCTCCTCCTTCTTCTTTCATCAAATCTCTCTCTCTCTCTCTCTCTTCTTTATATATAACACATATTTCTGCCACTTATTTTCAATATTATTATTTTCTTTTTAAATGTAATTCTTTATTGGTTGTGTTTTCTGTCTACCTCAAAACAAAATATTATATATTTGTTTCTGTTTATTATATATCATTTAATTTAATTAAGAGAACATTTAATGACTAATATTTTTCAACTTTACAATATCTTTGTAATTAATAATTAACATATAGTCCACATATATTTTTTAAGCAACATATATTATATATATGGAGAAGAAGTTTAAGAAAAATATTAATTTGAAAAATAAAAGGGGATTTGGATTTTAGAAGAGAATGTGATTGGAAGGTACTAGATCACTATCTTGTCTTTCATTTGGGTTTGAGGTACATAACTACTCTGAACTCTAAACTATTCAAACCCCTCAACTTCATCATCATCAGACCCACCACACCCTTCTTCATCTTAACTTCCAAATTTCTACTATCACACTTCTCACCTATTTCCCATACATATACACAAAACTACTATCTAATTTCACCAATACTAACAAAATTCATTTCAATTTTTTGTCATCCATCAATTTGTCAATACTATCATTGTTTTAAAGTCATGCTAAAACAAACAAACAGGAAGAATGGTAAATCCAGAAAAAGAAAAAGAAATTAAAAATTTGAATCCTCAGATAGAAGTAATGGTTGTCAGTATTATTATTTGCTGCTACTAACATTGTAGGCATTGATTGCGAATTATTTTGACACGTGAAAATCAGCTTTTTGTTTCAATGTATTTTATTGAGTGTGCAATGAACCAACAAGTATATATGTACTTAATTACTGTATAACTAATAATAATGCAAGCGCCTATGCCTATTGCCTAGCTGGTCTTATTTATTTCAGAATAAAAGGGGAAGCAAAGAGAAGAGAGAAGATATATAGATGGTCTCAGTTCCAGTAACATGCTGAACCATACATATACATATCTGCTATGCATACTTCAAATAGTGTACGTATGTACGTGATATTGAAGGTTCTAGTTTGTTCCAAATTAAAGGGCAGGTTTGCTTAGACGATGAGTTAGCAGTCTTAAATGTTAAGGTGTCCTATGTGCATGGGGAGTCCATTAAATTGCAAGAAAGGGACAAGAGAATGGAGCAGATATGGAGTCACTTTCTGCTAAAGAGACATTATTGACAACGCTGCATGCATATCTTCACTACATGCAAGCAGGACTAGCTACTTGGGAACTTGCAGCCAATATAATGACAAAAGTGACGAGGTCAAATTCTCAGATATTTAGGGAATCTTTTTACTTTTATTATTATTCATGCAACTCTCACTACCTACTAACAAATTGTATATGCATATCCATAAATACTACTATATATATTTCACACTAACTACTACTACTTTTTCAAAACTTTATTCCTAGTTCAATGACCAACCTGCATTGCATACATATATGTATCTAACATAAAGAGTGGCAAGTGGCATGCGTGCCTCCATGGATTATTGTAAATGTATGTTACTGAGAGATAGAAATATGATGATGAAATGGCAATGAAGGGCAGCACTGGAATTAGTGATTATTGTACAGCTAATAAGATCAGATCATGATGGCAAGTCTACTCAATAGTCTGGTCCAAGTGGTTGCATTGGTTGGTACTTGTTGGTCCCATATATATCCATCTATTGCTAAAATCTTTCTTCAACTTAGTACGGTACATATAACGCTTTTTATGGTGGAGCCACCATGTGGGCTGTGTGGCTACTACTACACTACAATATCACTTGTTACGTTGTTGTTTTGTTATACATACTTCCATGCAATGCAACCTTAATAATCAATGCAAGTAGCTCTTCGTTCACATATTTTATGTATGCAACTCTTCTCTTGTGACTTCATTTTGACGTTTTTGTTACATACACAACTTAATGTACAAAAATACATTATTTTATACACCTTATCCCAATTGAATCTTTTCTCAAAGTGACGCAAAAAGAGGTCAACCAACTCAATTTTGTACATTTCCGGTATTCTAATTCCTAAACAAATATGTAAGAGTCAATACTTTTTATTGATCATGGACTAGCTACAAGAAGACTATCATCCTACTTTTTATATTATTAATATTTACTACTTCGTATTTAAAGTGAAAGTCAAGTATTGCCTGAAAATAATAAATTTTATTAATTATATATAGTCGTAGTTTTTTCTTAGCAAATAAAGGAGTTGTATTTGCGCCACTATTATTTTCAAAGGGTCATTAATCAGGGTGGTGAATGCATGGAGGGTAAATAAGAGGCAATGGTAGTGATGAATGTGGTAACTGAATTCAAGAAGATGAGAGGAGAATCTCTGCTCTCTGGTGGCCATATGGAATGGAAGGAAGGTATATAACGATTTCTGTGAAATAAGCTTTGGAGTTTGAGGACCGTTTTTAACCTCGGTAGTCTCAATTTTTTCCAATTCCACTGAGAAGTGAAAACTTATTTATTACCATTATATTATTGCAAATGTTGTTCATTAGCAGATTAGCTTCCATTTCTTGACACTGTGGTCTATTATTGTGTACTCTATTATGCATGCCACACAATAACGTAAATTGCGAGACTTAATGACTTATTCTTTAAAATCACATACAACTTTTTAAAATTGAGGGGCTTTCAAAAGTATTTAAGATGATTTTTTTTTAAGTTGGTTTATTATATTTATTAAGATTTTAAAAAATTAATATAATTTTAATTATTAATAAATATTTAAATTTACTATTATATTTATATTTATCATAGTATTTTGTTGAAAGTTATTTTTATTTAATTTTTACTCAACATAAGTTGTGGAACTTTAAAAAACTAGTTTTGATAAATTGCCTTAAAAAAAAGTTTACTAACCACAAAGTAACAAAGTAACCAGTGCTGTATTAGGGTTTTTTCTTGTGTTTTAGTGTTTTGCTAGAGTTTTTCTTGTGCTCTATTTGGATTTTTTCTTGTTCTAGTGTTCTGTTAGAATTTTTTCTAGATTTTTTTGGTGTTCAGTTAGAATTTTTCTTGTTCACTTGGAGTACTCAGAAGATTCTTTGCATCTCGAATAATGGAGTCTGATTTCAAGATAATTTGGAGCCAACCTAATTGTTTTCTCTTATATTTAATGATATAAGAGTATTTTGCAGGAATTGTTAAGAGTATTTTGAAATGATGTTTTGAACGTCGGCTTTCACGTCAAGTTGGGGTTGGGGGTTTGGTTGGGCGTTGAAAATGCCCCCCGGCGTGGAAAACGCCCCATTTTTGGGCATGTGTGGCGTTGGAAACGCCCCATGGCGTTGGGAACGCCAGCTTCAACCTTAAGTTTCTAATTTACGTCATGTCCGACGTTGAAAACATCTTCATGGGCGTTGAGAACGCCCAAGGCCTGTGCATGCATGCATGGGGTTTCCTAAATGTTCTACGTGCATAGGTATGATAATATGGATGCATGAGATGATTAGGGTTTAGGGGAAACTCTTTAAGCCATTTGTTGTTTGATCTCTCTTGCTTGAATCTTCATCCTTCTGAATTGTTCTCTTCTTTGTTGCTTTAAATGTCCTCTGTTCTGTGTAAGACCTGAAAATATTGAGATGAGATTAGAATGGATTTGATTATCATTGTTAAAACTACTAATTGAAAACAAATCTTTTTGGGTATTTGAATGATGGGTTGCCTCCCATTAAGCGCTCTTTTATTGTCATTAGCTTGACATTGCCTCCCTTCAAGTGAGTTGGTGAGTGACTTCTGACGATCAATTTCTCCTCCGAGGTATGGCTTTAATCTTTGACCGTTAACAGTGAATTTCGGTCCGTCAGGCTCCTTCTGAACTTCAACATGGCCATACGGGGAGGCACTAACAACAGTGAATGGTCCAGACCATCTTGACTTGATTTTTCCGGGAAACAATCTTAATCTGGAATTGTAGAGCAAAACCTTGTTTCCGAGCTCAAAATTTTTGTGTTGAATTCTTCTGTCATGCCACTTCTTTGTCTTCTCCTTATATAATTTGGCATTCTCATAAGCCTCTGTTCGGAATTCATCAAGTTCATTGAGTTGAAGAAGTCTCTTTTCTCCTGCAGCTTTAGAATCAAAGTTAAGAAACTTCAATGCCCAGTATGCTTTATGCTCGAGTTCCACTGGCAAGTGACATGCTTTTCCATAGACCAATTGGTACGGAGACATCCCAATAGGAGTTTTGAAGGCAGTTCTATATGCCCACAAGGCATCATCAATTTTCTTTGCCCAATCCTTTCTTGAA
>JASCZI010151216.1:20867-31622 GCA_036250425.1 Stylosanthes scabra
GAGTTCTCTGTTTGAAACCTCTACTTGGCCACTTGTTTGAGAGTGATAAGGGGTGGCAATCTTGTGTTTGACTCCATAACGTTGTAACAAGCTCTCTAATTGTTTGTTACAGAAGTGGCTACCCCCATTACTGATTAAAGTTCTAGGGACACCAAATCTGTTGAAGATGTATTTGTGGAGAAAGCTAATAACAACCTTGGAATCATTGGTGGCCAATGGAATGGCCTCCACCCAGTTAGACAGATAGTCAACAGCAACTAAAATGTAGTTGTTAGAGTGTGAGGGAGGAAAGGGACCCATGAAGTCAATGCCCCACACATCAAACAACTCTACTTCCAAAATGAAGTTCTGTGGCATCTCGTTCTTCTTTGAAATGTTGCCAACTCTTTGACATCTATCACAACTCTTGACAAAGTTATGAGAGTCCTTAAAGAGTGTTGGCCAATAAAGACAACTTTGAAGAACCTTTGCTGCTGTTTTCTCTCCTCCAAAATGTCCACCATATTCAGAACCATGGCAATGCCACAACACATTGTGGATCTCTGTCTCAGGAATGCATATTCTAATTAAGCCATCTGAACACCTATTGAAGAGGTATGGATCATCCCACAGAAAATGTTTGGCATCGTTGAAGAGCTTCTTCTTTTGATGAGGTTGGAAGTCTTTGGGAATGACTTTGCTTGCTAAGAAATTTGCTATGTCAGCAAACCATGAAGCTTCTTTGATGGCAAGGATGTGTTCATCTGGAAAGGACTCATTGATGGTGGAGTAAGGTGATATTGGTTGTCTATCTTCAATCCTTGATAAGTGATCTGTCACTGGGTTTTCAACTCCCTTCCTATCTCTAATTTCAATGTCAAATTCTTGAAGGAGTAGTACCCATCTTATGAGCCTTGGCTTGGAATCCTGTTTGGACAAAAGATACTTGAGAGCAGAATGGTCAGTGTAGATTATTACTTTTGCACCAATAAGATATGAACGAAATTTATCAAAGGCAAAAACAATAGCTAAAAGCTCTTTTTCAGTTGTTGTATAATTCTTTTGTACATCATTCAATACACGACTAGCATAGTATATCACATGCAACAACTTTTCTTTTCTCTGTCCTAGTACAGCACCAATAACATAATCACTTGCATCACACATCAATTCAAATGGCAAAGACCAATTAGGGGGTGCAATTATTGGGACAGTGGTCAAACTTGTTCTTAAGGGTCTCAAATGCATGTTTACACTCATCATCAAAGTTGAATTGAGTGCTTGTAACTAACAGATTACTTAGAGGTTTAGCAATTTTGGAAAAATCTTTTATGAACCTCTTATAAAACCCAACATGCCCTAAGAAACTCCTAATTCCCTTCACATTAATTGGTGGTGGTAATTTTTCAATCACCTCCACCTTGGCTCTATCAACCTCTATGCCTTTGTGTGAAATTTTGTGACCAAGAACAATACCTTCAGTAACCATGAAATGACATTTTTTCCAATTTAAAACAAGGTTTGTCTCTTGGCACTTTTTCAACACCAAAGCTAAGTGGTTGAGGCAAGCACTAAATGAATCACCAAAAACAGAGAAGTCATCCATAAATAATTCCATGTACTTTTCAATCATATCAGAAAAAATAGAAATCATGCATCTTTGAAAAGTAGCATGAGCATTACATAAACCAAAAGGCATACGTCTATAAGCAAAAATACCAAAGGGACATGTGAATGCCGTCTTTTCTTGATCCACGGGGTCAACCGCAATTTGGTTATACCCCGAGTACCCGTCCAAGACACAGTAAAACGTATGCCCCGCTAACCTCTCTAGCATTTGATCAACGAAGGGGAGTGAAAAGTGATCCTTCCTTGTTGCCAAGTTGAGTCTTCTATAGTCTATGCACATCCTTCATCATGTGACTGTCCTTGTCGGTGTAAGTTCTTTCTTCTCATTAGTCACCACTGTCATCCCTCCTTTCTTTGGAACCACTTGTACGGGACTTATCCATGTGCTATCTGAAATTGGGTAAATAATTTCCAGCATCCTATAACTTCATTACCACCTTGTGAACAACTTCTTGCATTGCTGGATTAAGCCTCCTCTGTGGTTGCACAACAGGTTTGGAATTCTTTTCTAGCAATATCTTGTGCATGCACATAGTTGGACTTATCCCCTTGAGATCATCAATTGTCCACCCAAGTACTGTTTTGTACTCCTTAAGTACCTTGAGCAATTTCTCTTCCTCTTCCTTGTTTAGAGATGCATTTATGATCACTGGGAATTTTTCTTCATCTTCAAGGAATGCATATTTGAGGGAAGGTGGCAAAAGCTTCAATTCTTGTTGAGCTTTCTTCTTTTCTTCACTTTTTGGATTTTCATCCACGTGAGTGTCTTTCTCTTTAGTGGCACAGATTTCTTCAAAAGCATGTTCCTTGTCTTCTTCAAACACATCTTGGACCAAAGAATCAATGATATCAAGCCTCATGCAATTTTCAGTTTCATTGGGATATTGCATGGCTTTGAAAACATTAAATATTACTTTTTCATCATGAACCCTCAAGGTTAATTCCCCTGCCTCAACATCAATTAGTGCTCTTCCAGTGGCTAAAAATGGTCTCCCAAGAATGAGGGAAGAAGAAGATTCATCCTTTTCCATATCTAGAATTATGAAATCTGCAGGGAGAATAAACTTGTCCACTTTCACTAGTAAATTCTCTACAATTCCATGTGGATACTTGATAGACTTGTCTGCCAATTGTAGAGAAATTCTTGTAGGCTTGGGATCTTCAATTTGCAACATTTTCATCATGGACAGAGGCGTTAAATTTATGCTAGCACCTAAATCATAAAGTGCTTTTCCAACAGTGATATCCCCAATAGTGCAAGGGATTTGGAAGCTCCCTGGATTCTTCAATTTCTTTGGTAGCTTCTTGTCAATAACAACACTACATTCCCTATTGAGAACCACTGTGTCATTCTCATAGAATGTTCTTTTCTTAGAGAGCAATTCTTTCATGAATTTGGCATATAGTGGCATTTGCTCCAAGGCCTCTGCAAAGGAAATGTTGATTTGAAGCTTTCTAAACACATCAAGGAATTTAGAGAATTGTTTGTCCACGTTCTCTTTCTTCAATCTTTGAGGAAAGGGCACTTTGGGAACATAAGGCTTGATTGGCTCCTTTTCCTTAGGGATTTCAGGAGGAGGGACGTGAACTTCTTTTTGTTGCTCTTCCTTGGGGCTTTCTTGAGTGGTAATAGCGTCTGTGTTTGTTTATTTCTTCTCCTCTTGTAATTGCTTGCCACTTCTCAATGTCACAGCTTTACACTCTTCTTTAGGATTAGGAATTGTGTTACTTGGAAGATTGTTTGAAGATTTTTCACCAATTTGCCTTGCAATCTGTCCAACTTGTACCTTTAAGTTTCTGATTGAAGCCTCTTGATTTTTCAATGTAGCTTTTGTTTCATTCATGAAACTAGTGGTGCCATCAACAAACGTGGCAGTGGAGAGAGTTAGCTTTTGAAGAGCTTCTTCCAAGCTAGAAGGTTGCTTTGGTGTTTGTGGTTGTGCAAGAGGAGGGCGTTGCTGCTGGAAATTACTATTGTTGTTGAATTGCCTCTGATTAAATTGATTTCCATTGTTGAATTGATTTCCTTGATTCACTTGTCCTCCCCATCCAAAATTTGGATGATGCCTCCAACCAGGATTATAAGTTTTGGAATGAGGATCAAAGTTGGGCTGCCTTGAACCATTGCCCATGTAATTGACTTGCTCAGTAGTAGATGGTTGATCAAGAATCAAGGTACATGTATCACTTGTATGACCTTGGTTTCCACATAAATCACAGGATCCAATTTGTGTATTCATAGCTGTAAGTTGCACATTGCCTAGCTTGCTGTTGAGCAAATTGACTTGTTGAGCTAAGGCCTTGTTTTGAGTCACCAAGGTGTCAAAAGCTTTAGCTTCCATGACTCCCTTTTTCACATTGCTTCTTTCAGAAGGAGTGGAATATAGATATTGGTTATTAGCAACCAATTCAATTAGATCTTGTGCCTCCTCTACAGTCTTAGTATGAAGAGATCCTCCAGCTGAGGAATCAATTTGAGCCATTGACTGTAATGTTAAATCATCATAAAACATTTGAATTTGCAAACATTCAGAGAAAATGTTGTTGGGCAGCCTCCTTTTCATCTCCTTGTATCTTTCCCAAGCCTCATAAAGAGATTCTCCATCTTTTTTAGCAAAAGATTGTATGTCATGCCTTAATTTAGCTAACTTCTGAGGTGGAAAGAATTTGGTCAGAAACTTGGCCACCAAATCTTCCCAAGTTGTAATGCTTTCTTGAGGTTGAACTTGAAACATTGTTTAGCTCTGTCTCTTAGTGAGAATGGAAAGAGTGTCAGTCTAATAGCTTCAGAGGATACTCCATTAATCTTGAGAGTGTCACACGGCTGCAGAAAATTAGCTATGTGGAGATTAGGATCATCATGGTAGTTTACACTGAATTGATCTTGTTGCACCAACTGAATAAGGGAAGGCTTGAGTTCGAAATTATTGGCTTGAATAGCTGGCCTTCGAATGGTGCTTCCACAAATTTCGGCAGTGGGATTAATGTATTGTCCCAAAGTAACACGATTGTTATTTGTGTTCAGATCATCTTCATTATTTGCTGCCATGTTGAATTGTTCCTCTAATGCTGCTTGTCTAGCTCTTCTAACTTCTCTTTTTCTCCTTAAAAGTGTCCTTTCAGGTTCAGAATCGTAGCCTAAATCCTCTCTAGTTCTCTGCATGCACTAACAAGCAACAAACAATGGGAATTTCCAACTTTAACAGAGAAGGAAACTCCCAAATTAAAACAAAATAAAAAGGGTCTAATGCAACTAGGTTTATTAGATTTATATTGTTGATTGCTAATCAATCCCCGGCAACGGCGCCAAAAACTTGACACGGATTTTACAATCCTAAACTCGGCAAGCATACCGAATCGTACAAGTAATACCACAGTGAGTGGATATCGTTCCCACGAGGATTGACGGAACAAGCAATAAAATCGAATTAACCTTTATTGACTAGACAAATAATAAAACAGAGAGGGTGTAATGCAATTGTAAAAATCAAACAGTGAGCAAGTAAGAGTGCAACGTGTAACTAGAAAGTGAGTGTGAGAAAACAGTGAATGAAAGTGTTAAGGATTTAGAGATGTTTTACCCTAAGCTACCAATTCTAATCTTCAGTTTCTTCTCTAACAAGTATGATCTAATTCCCAACGAATCCTAATTAACTAAACCCTAATATCTTAGATATTTAGTTTCTCTAAACCTAACCAATTATCAATCTCTTGATTAACCAATTAAAAAATGAGGTGAAGCACAAAACAGATTCAATTTCTTATTAGAATTCAATAGTGATTTTAGATCAAGTTATATGTCACGTACTCAATCTATTTCTAAACCTATTGAAAGTTCTAACAGAAAGCAAGTTTCATTAGTTATTAAATCCCTATCTCTAGTTCAATTAATAAGTAATGAGAATTAAGTCCTAACCTTTGTTATGATCAATTAAAATTCTCTCAAACCTAATCGATCAAAACACATAGAAGAAGAATACCTCTCAGTGATTCAACTCCTTAATGAAGAATAGAAACTCAATCCTTGAATTATGATCAAAACTTGAAATTGAAAAAATCGAAAACTTGAATTAGTAAGCTATGCCGGGATGAACAGAGCTCTTCATCCTCAAGAATGGAGTTTAGCTAGACATAATTCTGTAAAACAATAACTAAAATCTACGTAGGTGCCATGAATGAAGTAGTGAATGTTAATGAACTGCCTACTCTCCCGAGAATAGTTTTATTTGTGAAATCAACCGTCAATCTCGAATTGTGAAATTTAAATTGAATACGGGTACTATGGAAAAAATATTCACGACGGTATTCACTGCGCCAACATATCTTCGAAGTCGCATCTTTTTCAAATGATTTTTGCCTCCGTCGTTGAGTTTCAAAGATATCACATTTCTTTATTTTTTTATTATTTTTTTCTATAAATTTATTTGATATTTACATCTTTAATTTCTGTTGAGATCTTATTTTCTATTCGGTGAAATGTTGATAAAAAAAAAAAAAGTAAAGTATGATAAATCTAACAATATTAATATGATTTAAGGGCATGGCGCCCTTGGCCCTTGGAAAGCGCTTCTCAACCCGTAAACTTTAAATAATAAATATTGTATGGATTAAGAAACAAAACAATGGTTAAGCAGTCTCATCATCATGATCTACACGATAAATGGCAATAAAGAAAATCAAAATCTTCCCAAATTTAGAAATATGCACAACAAATTTTGATTACTAGGGAGTGATCGTTTATGTCAAGTTACTTATTAATATCATTAAATCATAATTAATTAATTATAACCTGACTTAATTCAAATTCACCGAACCAACCATAAGATTGAAAAGGTAGTTCATGATGATGATATGATTATTTATATCGTTAAAAAAAGAATAAAACATTTTTAAGTTTTAAGATTGGGCGAGTGACACTGAAGCGTTGGCCGCGAACTACGCTGTTCTCCCGTCTCCGTACACCGTACGCTCAGAGCTTCATCGCTCCTCACAATCGCATGACATCTCTTCTTCCAGCTCTTATGCTTTTTCTTACTGTTCAATCTTGCCGACATTGTTCCCAATTCGGAATCTAATTTCTTCCACATTCCGCAAAGTTTTCTCGGAGATTCAGCCAGCTTCATTTCCCTGTTAACCCTTTTTCGGCTGATTTTGATCCTACCCACAACAGGTACCGTTATTCTTCTCTCTCTATGCTTCTCAATTTGCCAGATCCATTCTTAATTTTGTGCCAGATTTCCCATCTATGAATTATTTGCTAGCTCCGGAACTTTGATTTGGGATTTCTTTTGCAAAGAAAAATTATTTTTTTAAGGTTCCTGAGAATGTCTCATACTTTGCTTACAAGGTAGAACTTGCCCGGGTTTCGATGCAGAAAGTTTTCGAATTGGGAATAAATTTTCCTCTTTTAGTTTAATTTCTTAGTTTTGTAAATTTGTGTGTGGTTGAGAAAGATGAAATAAGATCAGGTTAGAGGGCGCGTTCAGGTTTCAGTTTTCCACAATTGGGAGGGCGCCTGTTACGTGATTGAGAGGATTTCATAGCTTCAATTTGTTAATTTGGATTTAGATTTGGATTGGTGTTTAACTGTAAGGGAGTGAAATCTATTTATTTGGGATGATTAAGCTAATACAAATATATGGTTAAGTTTGTGTTTTTTTATTCTGTTTGTCTATTTATAGATTGAGCTTAAACTGGTTTTAAATAATGTTAGGTGCTGAGTTGCTGTTTCAGTTTTTGGTTCTGTTTGCTGCTTTTTAGAGTTAACATTATTGTGCTTCTATTGTTAATTCTCAATGTGTGTAGTGTCAATGTGTTTGCTGAAGGTGAAGCTCTTTTGTTCTTGCTAGTGATCATTGTTTATTCTTATTTTCACTGAAGCATGTCCACTTAACTTTTAGATCAGAGCTTACCCTTCTCTTCCCCCGTTTTTTTTCTTTTGCTTTTATGTTGTTATGTTTTTTCCAGGATGAAGACAGGCTTAAATGGATTAAAGGGTAAAGAAATTGCTCTCATTACCATTGTTGTCATGTCTGCAACTATCATTTTGTGGAACTGGGAGAAAACTCCCCGTCTTACTGCCCTTTTCCCTCCACAAGATCCATTGCAGCTCTCTTCAGGTTTGTTTCCATACTCTATCATATGACAGATATTGTTTTATAGACTTGGACAACTGTCTGGGATATATTTTTCTGCTGTATGTTTTATACTTTTTTTGTCAACATAGAATCAAAGTATCTCTCACCACATTTTGTCCCTGTGAGTGATGAAGCTGGAAACCAATCTTTAGCTTCTTGTTCAGGATAATCTCATCTGTTTGGATTTTCATTAGGATATCCATGCTGTAGCTATTTATTGTTTCAAATGTCAAAATATCTTTTTGTACCAAGGTTTGATAGTTATGCTGCTTAAGATAAAAAACACAGCACTAAGTATATTAATCACATACCATACCACAGAATTCCCATGGAAGGCTGCTTGGTAGTCACAAAGAAGTTTCATGGTCTATTTCTCACAAATGTTTATGTGTAGTGCTCTGTATTTGGTATCTTTACATGTTTACTGAATATCCTGTTCTTTGCTATGGTGATCTGATCAGAATGCTGCACTCACCATCCTGTTAAGCTTAGTTTATGGGGGGTTCAGTTGAATATATTGCTAGATGTTGGCACGTTGTCTTGTTATATTGAATGCTCTGTTTTTATTTATCTATTTATTTTTTGCTGTTGTTGCTATTTGCCTTTTTTTTTGGGCAATATAGCCCTTACCAAAACCCTGTTCTTTTTCCTTTTTTTACCTTTTTTTTTTAAACAAAAGGAATCTCATTTTGACATCTGTGGGCTGTGGCTTAATATGTCTTTTACGTGACGGTGTAGAAATTCTTTCAAGTGTGTCAGATGAAGTAAAATATCCTTTGAGTGTGTCAGATGAAGAAAAGCATCCCTCGAGTGTGTCAGATGTAGTAAAACATTTTTCCAGTGTGTCAGATGAAGTAAAACGAGACAAGATTTCCGATGATGAGAAAAATCATGATATACAAACTTTTCCGAATCCAATAGTGCATGAGCCTGAAAGGAATGAAGCACAGGGGGATGGCACTTCAGAAATAGAAAAACATATACAAGATCCAGCAAAGGAAGTTCCACAAAGAAGCTCTTTAATTGGTGGAGAAGACAAGAATTCAAATAAGGCTACTGAAAGTAAAGGTGCTGACTAGCCTTCATTCTTGCTTATAATCTAACTCTGATGAAAACTTTACTTGCTTAAGGATGTGTTGATGGGAAAATCACCCATGTTTTTCTGCATGTTCTATAGAATTTTTGCTTATCAGAAACATTTTTTTCGTTATTGTTTCTAAAGAAAGAAAGTAGGCTTGGAATAAAGGTTTAGCTGTCTCTGCAAGATCTCAAGATCATGGATTTAAGCTTGTGCAGCGCTTATTGTTTTTTAAGAAAACTTGATACATAATTGTAAAGTTAAATTGGTGCACAATCTTCATGATGTTTTCTTTCCAAATTATTGCATATGTTGGTTTCTTCATTCATTAAAAGATTTATCCGATCATACCCTGTACATTTATTGGGATAATGGGTTATTTATCTATAAGCATGGTTAACCAATGGATGTTCCATCCCCAATGTTTTCTACAGTCTGTAACTATGCAAAAGGAAAATGGGTTCTAGATGACAACCGGCCTTTGTATTCCGGATTTGGTTGCAAACAGTGGCTGTCACCAATGTGGGCTTGCCGCATGATGCAACGTACTGATTTTTCTTATGAGAAGCTCCGGTGGCAGCCAAAAGATTGTCAAATGGAGGAATTTGAAGGTTCTAAATTTTTGAGAAGGTATTCTATATTTCTCTCTCTTGATTGTATTTGAATATATATATTCTATGGTTATATAATTGTGCGTCTACCCTCAAGGATTTGATTCTCAAAATTGTGAGTTGTCCTTTCTTTTGGCTGTGGACTCAATTATTCGAAAATGATTGAGGAATAGGATGCTCCTCTATGGACTTGAAACTTGAAAGAGGGTAGATCAGCATGGCTTGAGGCATGTGCTAGCTTATTATTGAACGATTCCCTCAAATAATTTTTTGTGGTCACATGTGGCTATTACTTTTTGGGATGCCTTTACTATTTAAGGCAGCCTTTGATGTGGAGAGGAACAAATTCCCCTCAATCTTCACATCTACATTTCTTTATTTTTACTTGCCTATTTAGGTTCAAGTTCAACAGTAAAAAGGCCAACAAATGCATCACTAATTTATAATGAGCTTTGTGCATTCAGGATGCAAAGCAAAACTCTAGCATTTGTTGGAGATTCATTGGGCCGGCAGCAGTTCCAGTCTTTAATGTGCATGATCACTGGTGGTAAGGAGGCCCTTGATGTTCGAGATGTGGGTGCAGAGTATGGATTGATTGTAACAGAGGGCAATGCCCGCCCTAGTGGATGGGCTTACCGTTTTCCAAGCACCAATACTACCATTCTCTACTACTGGTCAGCAAGTCTCTGTGATATTGAACCAATCAACATAAACAACCCAGAAACGGAGTATGCAATGCACCTAGATCGGCCACCAGCATTTTTGCGCCAGTATATTCACAGGTTTGATGTACTGGTTCTCAACACAGGTCACCACTGGAATCGAGGAAAGCTCAATGCTAACAAATGGGTAATGCATGTTGGGGGTAAGCCAAATACTGATAGGAAATTAGCAGTGATATGGGTTGCCAAGAATCTTACAATTCACAGCATTGTTAGTTGGGTGAATTCACAGCTCCCGAAGTACCCTGGTCTGAAGGCCTTCTTTCGATCCATTTCTCCTAGGCATTTTTTTGGGGGGGAGTGGAACACTGGAGGCAGTTGTGACAATACCACACCAATGTCAATAGGAAAGGAAATATTGGGTGAAGAGTCTAGTGATGAAAATGCTGCAAGTGCAGTGAAAGGAACAGGAGTGAAGCTCTTGGACATAACAGGTCTTTCCCAGCTTAGGGACGAGGCTCATATATCACGGTACAGCCTCACGGCACAGCCGGGCGTGCAAGATTGCTTACACTGGTGTTTGCCGGGTGTTCCTGATACATGGAATGAACTAATATTTGCACAGATCTAGTTTGTCAACCACAGAAAAGAGAGTATTT
>JASCZI010151216.1:31632-48850 GCA_036250425.1 Stylosanthes scabra
TTAAAAACATTACCACCATTCCTTGGCTTGGAAGGGGTCACTTAACTTAGAATACCATAGTTTTGCAGAGGATGTTGTCATGGAGGTTACAATGTATCCAATTCATGAGATATTTGAAGCTGAAAGGCGCAGAGAGTAGAATATAAATTGAACGGTAGTTGGCATGGCCCCTTGGGGTCCTGAGCAGAAAACAATGCCGATTGACAAAGATGCAGTATAGGATCATTTGAAGACTATTAGCGGAAGTGAGTTGCTATTGTGTGGTGTAGCAGTAGCTGTAGCTGTAGCGGGAGCAGAGGTTCTGGTCAATACTCAATAGTATAAGAAGATACTTCTTTTTTTGAGTTAGTGGAAAGGAGTAGTGTGGTTTTTTAGGTTTAGAATTGTGAAAGCTTAAAGGGGTTTCCACTTTAAACCCTACTGTATTTAGTATTTACAGAAGAATTATTTATTATTGAATGTAATGTAACGTATCTTTGGGAGGCGGGATTGAGTGTTATATGTGGGGTCCTCTCCTTTTGATGCAGTAGTATTGTTGATTCATTGTTTAGTGCTCTTTGTTTTATGAAAATGAAATACTGCATATCCATCCATTGACGCGTTTTTAAGTTAAAACGTTTGATGTTTTGCTTACCCAAGGCAAGAAAAGCAAACAAGTTGACATTAAGGCATTAACAGAAAGCGAAATCCGAAAAGTCTGATAAATGTAGTGAGCAAATCAGCGAGACAAATAAGAAAGAAACAATTCATGAATGGGTAGCTGACTAGCTGCCTTCAACGGTCATGTATTTTTATTAATGGAACAAGCTAGGTTCCATCACATGGACTGTCAAAAGAATTTAATATTAGTACTAGTAACGATCAACGTCCCTGCTGGTCTCTGTATTATTATTGTTAATAATCGCGTATAATAGTAATATATCAAACCAATTATGCAAAGTCATCAATTAATTAAAAGCAATATCAATGTCAATATTATATTTGCAAAGTCGCTTTAAACAACAATCCATCTATCTTTTATAGCTATATAGTTATAACTTATAAATAAACGAGTGAAGTTGGAAACGGCAATCCAGTTGGTGACGTGTGGGAAGGCGAGCGGTCACATGCTCCACATAACGGAAAAACAGAAGGTGTGAGCTTAGGGAATAGGGAGGGTCCCACACCAAACTTAACCACTACTGCACCACCCACACAACGTTATAGTTATAACCCTCTCCTTTTATTTTTGTACATCTAGATAGATAGATAGATATTCTTGAGCTCATTTTTTCTTTCTTGTTCCAAACTCTTCTCTCCCTTTTCGTAATTCTTCTTCCACATTTCTCACAACACACTTTTCTTTTCTCTATTCCTATTCCTATTCCTATTTCCACTCTAATGGCCGAGGATTTTGCCAAAGCCGTTGAAGATGGGATCAAGCTCTCCAAGCGGATATACTTCGGCAAGGACAGGGCTGTCGCGCCCCCCAATCTCATGCCCCCCATGGCCAAGTCATCTAGGGACCTCCTCCCTTCCGCTCCCATGGTTTACGCCGTCATTAACGACCCGGGTATCGTCGACAACCCGGACATTCCCAGCTACCAGCCTCACGTTCATGGACGCTGCGACCCGCCGGCGCTGATCCCGCTTCAGATGAGCGCCATCGCCGTCGAGATCGATTGCCACCTAGACACCGCGTTCGTCACGGTGAGCGGCGTATGGCGTGTCCATTGCGTGAAGGGAAGTCGAAGCTGTGATTGCCGTCTTGCTTTTTCCATGGGTCCCTCGGTGAATTCCTCTTCTCTCTTGTTCCTTCTTTTTATCTTTATCTTTATTTGGAAGGTTTAGTGTTTCTGATGTGATTTGGCTAACACCTAACAGGGTTCAATTCTAGGTGTTGATGTTGATGTTCCTAGGAAATCATATTCAACTCAGCTGCTTCTTATGGATGACAATGAGAGTGGCACTTCCCTTCAATCTGGAGGCTTTGTCAACTCTAATATATTTACTTTGACTATACCACAGGTGATTCAATTCTTCCTCTCCTCCTTCTAAAACTAGATGCTGTTTACTTGTTAGTCTAAACTCTGCTCTCTCTCCTTCTTACAGATTGATGGGGGTACCAATTTATCTATTAAAATTACTTGGTCTCAGAAACTGGTCTACACAGAAGGTGAGTATTGTTTGAATGTGCCCTATACCTTCCCTGATTTTGTCAACCCTGCTGGCAAGAGATTAGCCAAGAAAGAGAAGATTCAAGTCAATGTGAATGCTCTCCCTGGAAGTGAGATTCTATGCAGGGCAATGAGCCATCAGCTAAAGGTGCATATTTGGGATCATAGTTGAAGATTTCAAAGTTTACATATATATTGTATGATATGATGAATGAACCATTTCTTACAGGAAATGAAGCGCCATGCTGGAAGTATGGGTTTCTTACATGAAGCCGAAGTTCTCTCATGGTCAAAAACTGATTTTAGATTTTCATATGCTGTAAGCCTCATGCTCAATTCTGTTTTAAATAAATTATAATTTCAGCTGTTGAAAGGTTATCTTATGGGGCATGCTATGTCCATTTAGGTTCCAACAAGTCATATAAACGGAACCGTCCTTGTGGAAGCTGCATCTATGCATGATTTTGATCAGAGAGATATGTTCTACATATACCTTTCTCCAGGAGATATCAAGCGTGACAAGGTTTGTGTAATATCTGCAATCTTCCTTGGAGTATATATTATGCTTTTTTATTATTTTATTTGATATAACACTATTAAATTGTCTTTTTCTTCTCACTTCTGGTCCCCATATATATGTAGGTATTCAGAAAGGATATAATATTTGTTATCGACATCAGCGGAAGCATGCAGGGAAAGCTAATTGAAGACACAAAGAGTGCCTTATCTGCAGCACTCTATAATCTTAACCCCGATGACTCATTTAGTATTATCGCCTTCAATTCAGAGAGTTGTCTATTTTCAAAAAAAATGGAATTGGCTTCCAAGGAAACTGTTGAAAGGGCCATTGAGTGGATTAATGTGAATTTTGTGGCTGGGGGTGGTACAAATATTTCACATCCCTTAAACACGGTACATTGAAATATCCAATACCATTTCTAATTAAAACATTATTGTAACTCTTACTACGTACTGAATCTATTGAAATCAACTATTGTTTTCTTCATTTCAGGCAATAGAGATGCTATCCAGTGCTCAAAGTTCAGTTCCAATAGTTTTCCTAGTTACAGATGGAACTGTTGACGACGAGAGACAAATTTGTTCTATGGTCAAAAATCATATGACCAATGGAGAGTCATTATGCCCCCGAATTTACACTTTTGGAATAGGTACGGTTTCTAGTATTTTGAGCCTTGAACATTGATCAGATTTTTCTAGTTGGAATAATCTGTTACACTTTGACATTCCTTTTGTCTGAAAACACAGTTAAATCCTCTCAAGATTTTTTTTATTCTTCATTGTATGTTAAATAACACCTTATTCAATGCCAGGTTCATTTTGCAACCACTATTTCTTGAGGATGCTAGCTATGATTGGTAGGGGCCACTATGATGCAGCTTTGGATGTAGGTAAGGTCTGAATTGACATTGTTGGTATGAAATTTTGGTTTGGCATTTTGGTGCCCGTGTAGAAACTCTTGATTTAGTCCTTGAACAGGAAACGTTTCTTAGATTACTCTATGAATTTCTGTGCTTTCTGCATTTATATCTAATTTGACAGCTGCCCTTCTTTCTCTGGGTTGCTAGATTTGGTTGAGCCTCGAATGCTGGCATTGTTTGACAAAGCATCATCTCTTGTTCTAGCAAATATCACAGTAGACATATTTGATGATCTTGATGAATTTGAGGTAAAATATTTCTGGTACCTGGCTAGATTGAATTGGAAAAAAGTATGCAGTGCACAAACTTCTTTCTAATGGCCATAACCAAATATATTTACTGTTAGCCCTGTCTCACGATAAGCATGTCATTATTATGGTTGAAAAAATACCGAATACTGTAGTTCCCATTGGCTTTTGGGATCTGCGGTGATGTGTTCTTTGGACCTACATTTCCCATCATGTTTTTATCTGTTATGTCTGAGTTGAAGATGAAAACTATTTTACCTGTCCTGAAAATAATGACATTTAGTATATCTGGTATACCCTTCTTTCATGTTACACATACTAATATATAAGTAGAATATTTGTCCAACTTCCCCAAGTTTGTTCCTCTTTCTTATGGAGTTATCTGCGATGTTTGTGATAGGTACACCCCTCTCATATTCCAGATCTTTCAGCAGGGGGTCCATTAACTATATCTGGAAGGTACAAGGGAAGTTTCCCCGAATGTGTTAAAGTCAAAGGTATCTTGGCTGATTTCAGTAATTTTGCTGTAGATATGAAGATAGAAACAGCTAAGGACATACCTTTACAGAGGGTAAAGTGTTCTATCACTATGTATACTTCAAAATCAAGTTTTCTTTTTCAAAATTATATATACAATTTCTGGACAGGAGATTCCAAATTTTGCTAGAGGGCTTGGAGAGCTATTTAGTTATTGGCTCTATGTGAACTGTGAAGCTTTTTCGACTTTGAAGGATCTGTTTACTTAAAACACAATAGTTAGTAATTACATCAAGCTTTAATCATTATTAAAATGGATTCCTTTTCTAATCTGTCTTTTATGTTTTTCTAAACTCTTGTTTGCTTCATCGGTTCATCTTGTTCTTGTATTCATCGTCTTTGCATCTTGAATTGGATGCTGCCTTTTAATAATCAGCATATATTTACAATTCTGTCTCCTTTCCTTTACTATTATTTTTCTTCCAATTTCTCAATTCTTCTCTTAAACAGGTTTCTGCAAGAGATCAAATAGAGCATCTAACTGCTCAAGCATGGCTTTCCGAGAATAAACAAATAGAACAGAAGGTACTTTATAATTTATCACTCTACTCGGTGCATGGGACATTCAGGTTTTTAGTTCTCACGCCAATTCTTTAATTGGCAGGTCGCAAAACTAAGCCTGCAGTCTGGCTTTTTGTCTGAGTACACGCGGATGGTAATACTTGAAAATGATCATCTAAAGAAAGTCAAGGAATCAGCTGGGAAGAAAGAAGTACGTGTTACGGATTTTGTCTTTTTTATTTTGAAATTCTCACTTCCACTGAGTTTTGGAACCCTTGTGTGTCATGTTATCTTAAAGTTGAACAAAGTCAGTGTTACTTATCTAATAATGTCTCTCTGATTCATTGCATTGCAAACAGGCACCGAAAAAGAGCCAGCCCCAGAATGAGGAAAACGTCCAAGGGCAGAGAATGATTTTACTCCCACCTTTAGGTATTGGCTTTGGCAACTTAAAAGCAACTGTTGAAAATACTCCTCCAGGAGATGTGACAAAGTTGCCTGAAGTGCCTGAAATATTTAAGGCGGCCTCAAATTGCTGTAGTACGATGTGCAGTTACTGCTGTTGTATGTGCTGCATCGATTTCTGTTCACGGATAAACAACCAGTGTGCAACTGCATTGACTCAGCTTTGCATTGGTCTAGGATGCTTCGGCTGCATCACGTGTTGTTCAGAGATATGCTGTTCTGGAAATGATGGCTGATGAAATCCCAATTTTGTTGTACGATGATTCTTGTATTTTATTGCATAGAAAATGACTCCTTGTATAGTGTATAGTTGTTTTGGCAAATGTGTATCGTTTATATTATACGTGCAATAGAAAGTTAACTGTACATGCGTATCAAAAATAGAATATGAATGTACAAAAGTCTCATTTATGTCTTTGCCTTCATCGTTTAGTTGTGTATTTGATTGATTGATACTGAGTGCTGATAACGATCTTCACAAAGCGGTTTCATTCATTAGAAAGTGCAAGCATACAAGATACAAGGAAGGCATTATTAAAAGGTAGAGACTACAAAGCTGGAAAACACTGATTTATTTATTTAATTAATATAGGGAGCTGGGAAAGGCAACGTTATGATGAGTAGTTAGTTATGAACTTATGACTCGGGAAAAGTGAGAGCAGTGATGAGTTGTTCCAGCTGAGGATAGCGGGAGAGCAGTTCAGAGCGCTTAGCAAGCTCAAAATCCTGGAACTGAAAGGCCGGTGCACAGGTGCACCCTACCAGAGAGTAGTGCCTCTCAACGTCCTTTGCTTCTTCACCTCTCAGGAACGAGGTGCCTTCCGGAGAAACCTTGAAATCACCGGTGGGGAATGAACCAAACCAGACGTTGGGGGGAACAGTATACTGCGGCACCTGATTGTCATTTAGGTTGGATCCGATGTGGGTGAATTTGACAGTTGCATCTTTTTCATGGAGTTCAACTACGGTGATGGGGTCTCCGATGTAGTGGTGCCAGGTTTCCGCACAGGGTATCCGATGCAAGCGAGAGACGCTGCCAGATGGAAGCAGAAAGTATATGGAGGTTGATACAGGGCGATCAACTTTGTCTGTTCAAAACAAATTCAATTTCAAATCAGATTCAGAAACACAGTGGAAGTTGTAAAAGGACACACACAAGAGTGGGATTACAATTACATACATTGGGGTGGAAGCTGAGACTTGGAGAGGTGAATGGATTCGTCCCGGAATGTCTCGGCGTAGAAGCCACCTTCAGGGTGGGGCTGCAGATTCAGCTTCACTGCGATCTCGGATGCCTTCAAGGACATGATTGCTTCCTTCTTCTTTGCTTCTTTCCTTTCTCACTGCCCACTGCCCTACGCTACCCGCTAAGCTGTCTTTAATAAGTCCTTGCCGGCGACTAAGATCAAAGGTTGAGATTGTTTCTTGGGGTAAAATGTTTTATTCTACCAATTGCACCGTTTACCGTCATTCCGTCAACACCTACCCACTTATTTTTATTTATATACTTACACACTAAAGACCTATTAAGTAAGAATACTTCGTTGAATTGGCGTTTACACGTGTCGAATATGTTTTGGACACAACACTCATTCGACACTCGTGTCTTCTTGTCTCATCCGTTCCTTAAAAAAACAAAAAAATACCTCTTGAGATACATCCGACACTTCAAAATATCATCACGTATCCGTATGTCCAACTTTATTTTTAACTTATATTTTAAAAATGAGTTTAAAAATAATATATATTACTATTTCTTAAAACTAAAAATTATCTTAAATATTTTATATAATTAAAAAAATATTAAAAATACTTTAAAATAATAATTTAAATTTTAATATAAATAAAATATCAAGATATTATCATAATTTTATTAAAAATATATTATATTTTATATATATACTGTATCTTCGTGTCATACGAAAAATTAAGAATGATGTGTCGTCGTATCGTATCCCGTGTCTGCGTCAGTGTGTGCATCATAGCTAATGACTAATGGACACCAAAAAATACGTCTTCAAAGTCCCATATTTTTTTTATTTATTTAGAGTTATCCCAGTAAGCCTAGTCTCCAGAGTCTAGCTAGATAAAGGAGTATCTTCCTTCATTTGGGCCTCTGCCTTAAAAAGCACCAACGGAATCACTGTTTTTGTGTTTGGTTTAGTTTTTGCAAACTGAGGTTAAGTTTAACTTAATTATATTAGAATTGATTTTCATTAAAATTGAATATATTTTAACGTGATTTATGTTTAGATACTTTAATTTAAAAGTAATTATAATTGATAAAATAATGTTTGAAAAACAATAATTAAAATTATTTTTAGATGTAAAATTACGAAAAAAAAAATAAAGATTAGATTAAACTTTTAATATTATTTTAAAAATTTTTATATTACAAAATTTTAAATTATAATATTATAATAAATTACACATAATATTGTATATATATAATTAATAATATCTAATAATTATTTTTTATAAGATAATATCTAATAATTATAAACTATAATAATAAAAGATAAACAAATTTATTAAAATTTAACAAAAATAACAATAAAATGCATAAAATACAATGTTAAAATATGTATTTAAACACCTAAAGCATCATCTATATTACATTATAAACCCTTTGTACATACAATTTATTAAGTCTACCTACCAAATTATTCCACCAATATATATATATATATATATATATATATATATATTCAATAATTTAGTAATTTATTTCAATCTAATAAGTCCACTTAGTAGTTTTTTTTATAGCCTCTCAATTTTTTTATTTTTGTATAATAAATAATTACAATAAAAATGTTAAAATACTCAAACAATATAAACACATAAATTAATAAATAAAATATATGTATATTTTTTTATGTCTATTATAGAATATTTTTTATTTAATAAATAAAATTATATCGGAAGAAAAAAATTTATATTAATAGTTAAATATGAAGAAAAAAAGTATAAAATGAGTGGCAGTAAATTAACATAATATTGATATTATAAAATATGAAAATATGAAAAAGGAAGGATAATTGAGGAAATGAAGTTTATAATGAATAATTGAAAGTAAAAGCTACATAATGGTGTGGTGTGCATTGATGTCAAAATCACGTTGAAGAAAAATCATCCAAACAATGCCAAAATCACGTTGAAGAAAAATCATCCAAACAAGTTTGGTGCAGCGTTGAAAGCTTCCAAACATGCACATATGTACTCTTTACTATGATGAAATAAATGTTTAATCATCAATTTCCTATATAACCAATCAAACTAAAATTATTACCTAGTATAAGGTGGCAACCAAATTATTTGCAAACACAACACTTGATAATACGGAAGGTTACAACATAAAGTTGTGGAGTCCAAAAGAAACTAAATATAAAATAAAATTGTCCCTTGCGCCATAAAACCAAAATGGGATTATTTACAAACGTAAAATTATTGTGTTAGCATAAGGCACTTAGCCCTGAGCGAATGAAGTGCCCCAACACAGAACAAATTTGAACATATCCAACATAAGTAATTGTGAGTTGTAAATATTGTAAATATGGCATCTCATTCAAGCGATAATCATGATTCATTGTTCAAGAGAAACATGATATGGCCGGGGAGTGGAGTATTATCTACGAAGAACTTTCCCCACAAACCCTTGAAATGAGTTCCCGAGTCCGGCACTCACAGCTTCTGCCAAATGCTGTGCCTGAGAAAATATCACTGACTGAGATCCAAAATACACCTAGCTTTGATATTAAATCATTGAAATTCCAAAACTCAATGGACAGATTTAGAATTACCTCTTGAAAGGTTTTCCTTAGATCGAAAGCATCTTTCACTCGAGCATCCAGGAAAGCCCATGTATCACGAAAGTCTAACAAGAAATAAACCAAACATGTGTTAACAAATGTCATCCTCGCATGTTGCAATAAACCACATCAGAGCCACAAACAGCTAGTTCTTCATCCAAATTGGTATTTATTCGATATATGGATACTATATTAATGGGAGTAGCATAAAAGAATATATTCCATTGTTTTTTCCCAGCTTACATATTTTATCAAATTACCCCTCAAACTCGTGGCCATGAGAAAATTGGCTAATATAACCGACTCAGTTCAAGAAATGAGGAGAGTTTGAGAGAAGTAGAGAACCCAGTAAATATTTTCTGGCCATTCAGAAACTAAAAAAAGAAAGAGGGAAGGAGAGAAGGGGGAAATCAAACTGAACTGAATGACCCATGCCATTAAAGATATCACAGCAATCATTGAACCAGGTGATGCTCCAAGTCAGAGTGATTACCATAAATAGAAAAGAACAAAACACACACACACACACCAGAGAATGGATGGGAAATTTATATCAAACAAAAAAATGAGAGAACTTGTATAGTATGCTCAGAAAGGAGGAGCAGAAGAAACAAACCAGGAGAGGAGTCTGTCAGCATATAAATCTCGGTTGTTGAGTATACTCCTGCCAGGACAGTGCGCTTGGCATACCAATCAATATCAGAAGCATTGTCACCTGCAGCATGCCAGATCTCATCCACGAGCATTGCCCTCTGCTTAAAACTAGTTGGAACATTGACTGGTTGTGCCTGTAATGAAAAATCTTTAATCTCTACAATTAAGATGCAAAGTTTGCTTCTAAGTTCTTACTGGGGAAAAAGGACATTGACAGAGACCTGGATACTAAGAGCTTGAGGCCATGTTGATATATATGGCGCTTGCATTTCTAGACGAATTCTGATAAGCTTAGAGATACAGTCACTTGGTGTCAAGGTTTTTAAACTCTCATCAGAGTCAATTCTATCGATAAGCTTTTGTAAGCAGTCATCCATGAAAAACTGGCAGGGCAAAAATTTTGAGGACAAAAAATTAGTCATGAAAAATAATATGCACAGCAGAAGCAGAAGAGAGTAGCCTGAAGTCTTCCACAATTATGGTAACCCATTAGACTGATTATACTGAAAGACAAGAAAATCATGCATTGAATATTTATACTAATACATATCTCATATCTGTGACAACTCTTGAAATTGAAGCTAGCAAAGGTCACATGTTAGATCTTATCTATCATTGAAATTGGTGTATTTTTCCCAATTGGAAAGGAGAGGGAGGATCAAACATTCTCGTTAATCCTTTACTTCCGTAAAATGGTACACTATCAAATTAATAAGATTGTGAAGCAGCTTAAAACAGTATTATAAATTGTAGTTGTGAAGCAATTTCAGGCAAGCACTTAATGGAATGATGATGATAATGGAGATAGGTACCTCAACGAGTGCGGCTTCCTTCCTTTGCAAAGAACCAACGATGGAAGGGGAGAGTCCAACATCCTTTGCTCCTGCAATTAGCGCAGCTTCAGTCCATCCCAACTTTATCTGCAACACAATTTCTCATTCAATTCCAAACATAAATGAATTAATGAAATGAAAGAAGGAAGAGGAAGAGAGAGTAGTACGAACAACGTGAGTGAGGGAAGCCTGGAGCACGCGAGATTGTTCGTCCTGGTACCTGTCTCCTTCGGTTCTTGGACCCTCATCCCGGGATGCCGATGAGGATGATGAGGATGGAGCTGAATCTGCTACAACAGGGGTTTCAGTGGCGGCGGGGGTTGGGGGAATAGGATGAACGGGAGATTGTGGAATTGGAAATGGTTGATCCTCGGATGTGGAAAAGCGGCGATAGGGTATAAAGATCTGAGAGTGTGGAGGGCGCAACCGGAGGCGGTGAACACTGCCATTATAGGAATGAGTTGCAGAGGAGAATAACCGCTTCGCCGCCGTTCGGAACATTATTGTTATTGTTAAGCGGCGCCAAAGGGGGAATGAAACAGAGAGCGAGGGGGAGGGCTTAGCTGGTGTGTTTGTAAGGAAAGGAGGAGGAGAGAGGAGCATGGAGGAGTGTCACGTATTTCACCATTGTTGCGCCACTTGTCGCACCTTCTGCCACCCACCAATTTCTCCTTCTATTTCCCCACTTTGACCATTTTTAAGCTCCAAGTTGTTTCTTCTTTTTTTTTTTTTCCATATTACAATAGGTTAATCTTTTAGAAATTTAAAACTAGTATTTTTTCTCGTAATAATATTATGAATTTGTAAAAGTTTTTAATAGGGATATTTTACGTACTTTAAATTATTCAAGAATTTTAGAGTCGAGCGGGGATCCTAGGGTCCCGTGCTTCCCTCGTGAAAATTTTGTTCAATTTTCATCGCCTCAAAGAAAATTCCCCACGTTCGGATTTCCATTTAGGACGGTACTCGCAGGGATCCCTACTTCATGGGGATTTTTGTCACCCATAAGTTAGTTGGAAGCCTGAAAGTATTTGTTAAGGTCAGTTGGTAATCTGTTAAGGTGAATTAGAGGTGGTTGACTATGATTATTGACAGATAGATTTTTGAAAGTCATTTAGTGGTAGCCTAGTAAACAATTAGTCAAATTAAGATAGTTCAATGATTAATTGATCGAGGTAAATAGATGTTCAACAGAGAGAGTAATAAAGAAGATGAAATTGAGTTATGAAGGAACTCTTTAAATTTGGAAAAATTTAAGAGGGGTGGAAAAAGAGATGTAGGGAATGAGAAAGATAAATAAAAAAAATTGTTGTCAAATTAGTAAAAAAAATTAGTTATAAAATTATAGATTATTTATACAAATTATAGAACTATAAATATGTTATATATAATATTATATAGTTAATAGAGCATAAATGATGGAGATAAATAAAGAATGGGAGAGCAAGACACAGAAGATGATGAAGGAAGTAAAAACTCATATTAATTTTGGAAGAAAATATTCCAATTTAATTATTAAATTATGTGACATATTTTAGTTGTCAAATTACTGATATATTATAGAACTATAGATATTATAAATATAAAAAAGATAGCATAAGGGGAATATAAGAAAAATGAAATGGAGAAGAAAGAATGAAGATAGAGAAGAAAGCTGGGAAGAGGAGGAATGGAAAAAACTTCTTGATTTTTTAGATAAAGATTTTATTTCGATTATAATGAGGAAGTGATATGTGACACATTTTGATTGAAAAATTAAGGAAGGGGATAGAGAAGTAGGATAGGGAGAAGAGGAAGGAGAGAGCTCTTAATTTTGGAGGAAAAAATTTAATTTCAATTGCAATGAGAGAGTGCCATGTGGCACATTTTGGTTGTTAAATTAAGGAGGGATATAAAGAAAGAGGATAGAAAGAAGATGAATGAGAGAGTTCTTTAATTTTGGAGGGAAAAATTTAATTTCGATAGTGATGAGAGAGTGCCATGTGGCACATTTTGGTTGTTAAATTAAAAAGGAAAATAGAAAAAGAGGATAGGAAGAGAAGGAATGAGAGAATTCTTTCATTTTGGAGGAAAAACTTTAATTTCAATTGCAATGAGAGAGTGTCATGTGGCACATTTTCGTTGTTAAATTGAGGAGGGAGATAGAGAAAGAAGATAGAAATATGAGAAATGAGATAGCTCCTTAATTTTGGAGGGAAAAATTTGATTTCAATTGCAATGAGAGAGTGCCATGTGGCACATTTTGATTTCATAATTATATATATATAATAGATAATAGATGTTTAATCATTTAATAACATTTTAACTTTTAAAATTTAAAGTACTAATTTAATCGATCTATTACTCAAAATTTTAGTCGAGGAACAAATTATTTTTCTTTTGGGACGTAGATCTGATTTCACACTGATGTGGCCTATCAAATAATAATCCATTTAGTAAAGGCCCAATAAAAATCAGTCCAACAAACCTATTTGAACACATGACTAAATTCACAACAGCCAATAAAGTATCCATAATGATTTATAACGGTCTCTTATTAATTCTTAAACGTTACAAACATCCTTTTGTAACCGCTTGACCAAGTCTCAAGAAATCAGGAATTTATTTCCTTGTCTCTAGCAGCGGTTACTAACTTAAATGTTGTATCTATAAATAATTCTATCATTGCTCAAGTAAAGGTATGCTCTTATTCTCCTTCTCATACTCATCTCTCTCTTTTTCTCTGACACCTTACTGACTTGAGCGTCGGAGTGGCCTTGCAGGTCCACCCCCTCGCCGTTCCAAGATCTTGTCGCCGGAATCCGCTCTCTTTGAAGCCTTAGCCGAGCTCCTGCTTACAAAGAGGCCCTCTTCCCAACAACCAGAACATTGGCGCCCACCGTGGGGCCTAATCTTAACGATTTATCCCACCCCCTCTTTTTGTTCTGCTCTCTTTTGCAGGAATGGCTGACAGGCCACAACCCCCTTTCGCCGAAGAACTCTTTGCTTTGGTCACTACCCTCCGAGCTGAAGTCCAGGAACTCCGTAATAGCCAAAATGGCAACGGAGGACCACATGGAAACAGCCAAGGAGGAGGTGGGGGCAGCGGAGGCGGGGGAGGCGATGGTTCTGACCCTCATTTTGACGATGACGCCAACAGTCACAGTGGTGACAACCACACCAACACGCCGCACACTACCAGGACGCTCACCCACGTCTCCGACTCTTTTCCTGGAGGTGCAGCAAAATCTGAAGAAACAGACCACCCTTTCACTGATGAAATAATGGCCTACAGAATGCCCTCTAACCTCACACTGCCGACCCCTTTGAAGTCTTATGATGGAATTAGGGACCCAAAAGTTCATGTCACAAAATTTAAGAGCGCAATGCTCTTGAACGGTGCCTTTGGCCCTATTCTTTGTCGTGTTTTTCCTAATTTCTTAAATGGTGCTGCTTTACTTTGGTTTTCATCTTTACCTGCAGGATTCGTGTCCTCTTTTTCTCAACTTGCAGGTTTATTCAAAAACCATTTTGCTGCTTCTGCCATCTATGTTCATGACTCCGACTATCTGAGCACTATTAAACAAGGACAACATGAAAGCTTCAGAGCATACATCACCAGGTTCACCAAAGTAGCCATGGAAATCCCCAACCTCAACCCTGAAGTACACCTTCATGCCATCAAAACTCAAAAGTGGGTTGAGGCCGAGTAAATTCCAAGAAACCATATCAGTGAACAAGCCAAAGACTCTGGAAGAATTCAGAGAGAAAGCTCATGGACAGATGGAGATAGAAGAACTTCGCCAAGATAGGAACTTGGACAAATCCAACACTCCAAAGAATGAGTATAAGTCGAATAGACAACACCAAAACACCAATAACCGAGAACCAAAGAAGACTTTCCAGCCAACTCCAAAGTATGAAGCTTACACACAATTCAACACCAACAAAGAGGACATCATCAAAGAAATCCTGAATTCAAAGCTCATCAAACCACCAAAGAACGCAGGCACTTACAAAGACCAGAAGAATGCTGACAGAACAAAGTATTGCACTTTTCACCAGAAGTATGGTCACAATACTGACAGCTGTGTCATCGCCAATGACCTCTTAGAGCGTCTGGCCAGGGAAGCACATCTTGACAAATATGTTGCTGGACACATCTCCCGAAACAACAGAAAGAACCCGACCAACACAGACAAAGGTAAAACGGTAACCTCTGAATCTCCAAAAGAGGATATCTATTAGATTTCAGGTGGCTTCGCATGTGGTGGCGCCAGCAACTCAGCTCGGAAGAGGTCTTACCGAGCGATGCTAAATGTGGAAGGGACAGATCCCCAGAAACACACTCAACACAAAGAGTACCCCACTATCACCTTTGAACACTCTGACTCTGTATCCAGGGGCAAGAATCTCGACGATTCAGTAGTTATTTCTTTGCAGGTCGGCAATCCTAGAGTACATAAAGTGCTCCTCGACCGAGGCAGTAGTGCAGATGTGCTCTTTTTCTCAACTTTCCAGAAAATGAAGTTAAGCGAAAAATCACTCCAACCTTCCAGTGGAGAACTTATTGGCTTCTCTGGGGACAAAGTGCCCATCCTCGGTTACGTGTGGTTGCGAACCACACTTGGTGACTCTCCTAACTCTAAAACTTTAGATATTCAATACTTAATGGTAGACTGTTTTAGCCCTTACAACATAATACTTGGCAGACCATCTCTAAATGCTTTCCAAGCTATTGTTTCTACTGTCCACCTTTGTGTTAAGTTTTGTACACAGGAAGGCACGATTGCAACAGTCCATTCTGACCACAAAGAGGCAAGACAATGCTATAATGCCACTCTCAATCCACCAAATAGCAAGCCCAAAGAAGAAGGCTGCAATGCAGTCTACAATATTGCAAACTTACCACCACTGGCCGAACTCGACCCAAGAACAAATACAGAAAACAGACCAACACCGGCCGAACAGTTAGAAAAGGTGCCACTAACGTCAAACTCAGAACAGTTCACATTCATTAGCACAACCCTCGAAGACAAAGACAAAGCAGACCTCATCCAACTCCTTCGAGCCAATGTCGACCTCTTGGCATGGAGCCTTGCTGACATGCCAAGAATTGACCCCAAAGTCATCTGTCACAAACTAGCCACAAATCCAACAGTCCGACCTGTTGCTCAAAAGAAGCGACACCTTGGTCATGACAAACAAAAGACTTCACAAGATGAGACAGAGAAGTTACTCCGAGCTGGCTTCATCAAAGAAGTCAGATTCAACACTTAGCTTTCAAATGTTCTCATGGTAAAGAAAGCTAATGGTAAGTGGAGGATGTGTGTCGACTTCACTGATCTGAACAAAGCCTGCCCAAAGGACGCATATCCTCTGCCTTGTATAGATAAGTTGGTAGACAACACCTCTGGTTTTAATACTCTTTCTTTCATGGACGCTTATTCTGGTTACAATCAAATCATGATGCACCCTTCTGACCAGAATAAGACTGCCTTTATTACTAACAATGGCAATTTTTGTTATAAGGTTATGCCCTTTGGGCTCAAAAATGCAGGTGCTACTTACCAAAGGTTGATGGACAAAATCTTTGCCAAACAAATAGGTCGCAACATAGAAGTCTATGTTGACGACATGGTAGCAAAGACCCCACAAGGCCGACCTCACAAAGAGGACCTCCTTGAAATTTTTGATCAATTAAGGAGATACAACATGAAGCTCAATCCAGAAAAGTGTGCTTTCGGAGTACAAGGAGGCAAGTTCCTCGGGTTCATACTCACAAGCCGTGGAATCAAGGCCAACCACGAAAAGTGTAAAGCAGTCATCGAAATGAGGAGTCTACAAAACATCAAAGAAGTCCAACAGCTCACAAGCAGGCTGGCAGCACTCTCTCGATTCCTCCCTCGTGTAGCACATCGATCCTACCACTTCTTCCGAGCCCTTCGGAAAGAGCCCAGCTTCAACTGGACCCCAAACTGTGAAACAGAATTCCAAGAGCTTAAGAAGATGCTCTCATCTCCACCCATACTTCATAAGTCAGAGCTCGGTAAACCTTTGTACTTATACTTATCTGTCACAGATTACGCAATCTGCTCTGTGCTTGTTTCAGAAACAAGAAGCAAACAACAACTCGTATACTTTGTAAGCAAGCTCTTACAAGGAGCCGAACTCCGTTATCCGACCATGGAGAAACTAGCACTAACAATAATCATCACAGCAAGGCGTCTCAGACACTATTTCAGGAGTCATACAATCATAGTTCGAACAGACCAACCTCTCAAACAAGTCCTCACCAAACCAGACTTAGCAGGCAGACTCATTAAATGGTCCATAGAACTCTCCGAGTTCGACGTCCAGTATCAGGCTAGGAACTCAATCAAATCCTAGGCTCTAGCAGACTTTGTGGCTGAGCTCTCAGATCCTGGAACAACAACATCAATACCGTCATGGACTCTTCATGCTGATGGAGCCTCGAACCTTCAAGGTTCGGGGGCAGGTATTATCCTTTCTGATGGTAACATGACTACTTTAGAACAATCAATTAGATTCTCTTTCTCTGCAAGTAATAACCAATCTGAATATGAAGCTCTCATA
>JASCZI010151216.1:48860-64529 GCA_036250425.1 Stylosanthes scabra
GTTAGACTTATCAATTGAGAATATCATGGTTAACTGTGATTCACTTTTAGTAGTTCAACAAGTAAATAGGATCTTCCAAACTAAGGATGTGCTGCTGGAAAAGTACTTGCAAATAACTCAAAAGCTAATTTCACAATTTAAACACTTTGAAATTCAGCACATCCCTAGAGAAAAGAATTCTAGAGCTGATATCTTGTCTAAATTAGCAACCACAAGAACTACAAACATTGTTCCTAGCTTATCACAGATCACACTAGAACATCCTAGTGTGGAACTAACCTCTATTCTGAGCATTGAGAAACAAGACACAGATTGGAGAACCGACTACATCAAATACCTCAAAGAAGGCACTTTACCCACAACGAACAAAGACATCAAACTCTTCAAGAAAAGAGCTAGTATGTTCACTCTCGTCGGAGATGACCTCTACAAGAGGGGTTTCTCAAGACCTTTGCTAAAGTGCCTCTCCCAAGAAGAGGCCAACCTGGCCATGGCTGAAGTACACGAGGGAGTTTGTGGCACACACATTGGAGGACGAAACCTCGTCTCTAAACTACTAAGAGCTGGCTACTTCTGGCCAACAATGAAGCAAGACTGTCTCAGCAAAGACAAACATTATGACAAGTGTCAACGACACAGCCCAACTATCCACAGCCCAGCCGAGCTATTACATAGCTCGGAGGTAAGCTGGCCCTTTAGTAAGTTGGGGCTGGACATTCTTGGATCCTTTCCTCAGGCCCCTGGCCAAGTCAAGTTCTTACTTGTTGCTATCAACTACTTTACTAAGTGGATAGAGGCTCAGCCTCTAGCACGTATAATTGCTGAAAAGACAACCTCTTTTGTCTGGAAATTTATAATATGCAGATTTGGATTCCCTCATGAAATTATCACCGACAATGGGAGACAATTCATTGACTCTAACTTCACTCAATTGTTGAGCAATTTCAGAATCAAACATCATCTCTCTTCTATAGAGCATCCTCAGACTAATGGCCTTGCAGAAGCTGCTAACAAGGTCATCCTACAAGCTCTGAAAAAGAAGCTGGATGCTGCAAAAGAACGCTGGGCCGAATTGGTCCCAGAAACACTATGGGGCTACAACACAACACCCCACAGTTCACCAAAGGAGACACCATTCAGGCTAACATATGGCCAAGATGCCATGCTCCCAGTAGAAGTCTCCCAAGGATCTCTCAGGATTCAAACCTACAATGAGGGCAACAACTCAGAAAGTCAAAGAGCAGAGCTCGACACTATAGAAGAAGATCGAGACTTAGCAACAATCCACCAGCTAGCAATTAAGAAGCTATCAGGCCGGCAGTACAACAAAAGCGTCCGGCCGAGGTCTTTTGTGAAAGATGACCTCGTCCTACGCAAGACAGAAGACGCCAGAAAGCCACCAAGACAGGGCAAACTAGCACCAACCTAGGAAGGCCCATTCTGGATTCATGAAGTGCTCAGCAAAGGAGCATACAAACTGGAGACACTAAATGGTACTCTTATACCAAGTACTTGGAACATTTCATCATTAAAGTTGTACTTCAGTTAGTGGAGCAGGACAAGGAGATGTACTCTTTTTCCTCATCTAAAGTTTTTTTCCTACACTGGGTTTTGCTCAAAGAGGTTTTAATGAGGCACTCTATCCCTGCTCCATCCCCTTTCTTCATCAATTAATAAAGTTGGTAACTTTACCTATTCTCTGCATCCTTTAGTTCAATTCTTTTACTTAGCATATGAGCATTTGCTTAACTTAACCAATCACTTATTCAAATCACAATTATTTCAATCGACTATCAAAAACTATCCACATTATCAGATCAATATTTACATTCCACATTGTTTTCTATCAATTCAACTGATTTATCGAACTCAATTAAACAAGTACCGAACACTTGCTCGACAGGCCACAAAGAGACCAACACAACCAATTGTTCATTCAAATAACTATCCAAACAATGTCTATGATCCACCATCAATGGTATCCAATCAAATCAAACCTCCACTATAGAGAGTTACTCTCTAACAGTCCATCAAACTTAGCAACTTAATGCTTATCTATTCAAAATCTTGGCCAAACACTGACTGCGCAAGATGCAAAGAGGCCAACTCATAAATACACAACTCATTCAAAAAAGGCACTGATGAATCAAACTAACGTAGCTCAATACTCTGGAAGCAACTTTCCAGACAAAACAACTTTTAAAAGAATCTTACAAATAAAACAACCCACAATCCTAGAATTGTTCAATATAAAAATTCAGCAAACATCTTTCCAAAAGAAAACAAATCATTCAGCAGGATCATGATCACCACTCTCCTCTGCTGGGACTTGATCATCATCAACAAGTTCCCCCTTACAAACCACTTTCACAGGGTCCATCTTCTTCAAATCTGCACCAGGCACCAATAACTCAATCTGAGCCTTAGCCCTATCCCAAGCGGCAGCAAACATCTCAAATCCATGTGCCTTCTTACTCACCTCAGCCTCTTTTTTTCTCCACAGAGCTCCACCACTCTGTTCTCTAGACTAGTCTTATCCTTGAAAAGCTGAGACACCTTGATCTTTAATCCTTCGTTCTCCTCTTTTAGCATAACATTTTCTTTCTCCTTCAAACTAACCTGCTCTTAAGCCAACTTCAACTTCTTCTCAACCTCTACCAAATCTGTGATCTTGCTCTTCTGTAAATTTTCTTCCTCCAACACTTGAACCTCCCAATCTCGACTTATACACATCAACCGAGCCGCCTCCACCTACAAAAGGGACACAATCAATCGATTTCAAACATATTACAAACTAAAAGAACAAACAACAAAAAGGAGAGAACAAACCTGCATATATCTAGCAGCAGACACTTTGCCTATTTTCCTCAACAATTCCAAGTCTGCTTTTGAGCGAAAGTGCTCATCAGCAACAATGGTAAACGGAAAATGCCCACACCACAAAGAGCTCAGATCCTCAGTACCATTGAAACCATGCAACCCTTCCTGACTCCTCGTAAAATCAGCAACCTCTTTCAAGGATACATCCTAGCCACAACATTTGCCATCAGTCAAATCGATCACTTTCTTGCCAGAAGCTTCCTCAGACCTCAACCTTTTCAAACAAACTGGCCTCTTTCTTTCAATAGGCTTTTCCACTTCAACTCCCTTCTCAATCTTAACAACATGAGAGCTAGACAGATCTTTTTCAGCCCTCTGCTTAAAGAAAGACTTCAAAGTTGCAATATTACAATCGGGAATCTTCTTCTCTGCAAAACACAACAAAGCAATAACATATCACATTTCTCACACATAACCAATCACTATACACTACTTACTTATCCTATATCTTACCCAAATACGTTACAGCAGACTGTCTATCACTATCCCACTTCAACAACTCTGCAGTATTCAACACACGACTGCCCTTCAAATTTATAAATAAAAACTCAACCAAATCTGCATCATGATCAGACAATTCTTCTACTCCAAGACACTGAACAGGCCTCTTATTCCAATATAATGGAAACCGTTCCACCAAATGCTCATTCAAGAAAAACGGGAAGCTATCTTCCGTAGACCTCACCTTGATGTAAAACTCTTTGAAATCTCTTAAGTCGCCTTGAAAGGACAAAACACCGAGCGACCCTGATGCAAATTCAGCGTCACCCACATATCTCTGTCAACACCCTTAGCTTGAAATAAATAAAAGAAAACCTCTAATGACGGAAACTCCCCCAGATACTCCATCAAAATCTGATAAGCCCTCATATAACCCCATGCATTGGGATGAATTTGAGATGGTGCACAATTAATCTGCCTCAACACCAAACACTCAAAACTTGTAAAATGAAACCCCACTCCAATTTCCGCCAGTACACACGTATACATGAAGAACCATCCACCACTAGGACCCTTATGACAAACCCTTTCCGTCGGCAAACACGGCAAAAACTCAACACTGATCTGACTCCCTTCTTTAACCCAGGAAGACGGCGGCCCTAAGCGCCTCACACCTTCAACATCAACAAACTTGGTAGGAATATTCCACACCACATTGCTCACCCATTCATAACTCGTTTTAGAAGAAGAAATTGCGCCAAACTCGCCTACGCTCGCCATACCTTTCAACAATTCAGACCACTAAAGCGGGAAACAAAAGAAAAAGCTTCAACAAAGGGAAAAGTACATTACCTTTTGAACTCATTTTTTCTGTTGGCTCTTCAACTCCTTCCTTTTCTGCTTCGTTCAAACTCATTCAAAGAGTGAAACACATTATTAAAAGCAACAATCTCAGTCAACACAAACCTCAACCGTTAGATCTCTTTTAAAGAAAACCAACTCAATCGAATCTAATGGCACCTTACATCCTATTGGTTAACGTGCCATTGAATTTACTACCCCATTATTATGAGCAGTTAACACCCACTTTCCCATACATTTCAAACAACAAATACAAAACACTCTTGGGCTCAAAAAAGTACACGCCTATAATCCAAAAAAGCTTCACCTAAAATTTTGATGTTCAGCTTGGGCTTGGGTGCTGATTATGTATGGTCCAACAAAAACACATAAATAAGCTCAACCTGATATCAAAAACAGGTCAAGCTTAGGGGCTATGATATGGCCCATCAAATAATGATCCATTTAGTAAAGGCCCAAACAAGAATCAGCCCAACAAACCTATTTGAACACATGACTAAATTCAAAACAGCCAATAAAGTATCCATAATGATTTATAACGGTCTCTTATTAATTCTTAAACGTTACAAACATCCTTTTGTAACCGCTTGACCAAGTCTTAAGAAAACATGAATTTATTTCCTTGTCTCTAGCAGCGGTTACTAAATTAAATGTTGTATCTATAAATAATCCTATCATTGCTCAAGTAAAGGTATGCTCTTACTCTCCTTCTCATACTCATCTCTCTCTTTTTCTCTGACACCTTACTGACTTGAGCGTCGGAGTGGCCTTGCAGGTCCACCCCTCGCCATTCCAAGATCTTGTCGCCGGAATCCGCTTTCTTTAAAGCCTTAGTCGAACTCCTGCTTACGAAGAGGCCCTCTTCCCAACAACCAAAACACACACATACATCACTTCCTTATATAGTATTTTTCTTTTAAATAAACAAATTATATCTCATATTTATAGTCACCAAATATGTATTTATACTGAAAAATAAAATTAAACCAACAATCATAACAAATTAGGGTGATTTTACCTTTTAAACTATTTTTTTAGTTTATTTATTTTAAAAAATTCCTACAGATATATAAATAATAGTAGAAAATTATTGTAAAATGTGTAGAAGCAGAAAGTTATAGTTTGCAGGGCTTTTTATTTAAATGCGCAAAAAAAAAGTTTTATTTCTCAAAATGCGCAAAAACTTCTTTATTTTTCAAATTACGCATGACCAACTCGCCGGTAGAGGAGGTGAAATGGATTTGCATACCATCAATTCGCCAGTGGCTTGGGTGAAATGGAGATCAACGGACTCTGCCACCATTTTGCTGGTGCCAGGGGCGAGGTAGTATAATTTGACTCTTCCACTTACTCTTGCTCATTTATGTCATATTAATTATTGTAATATTTTTTATCTGTGTAGTACTTTGAAACATTTTCAGTTAGGTGATTTTTCACATGCAGATTCAATGCGTGTAGAGTGTGCAGAGTAAGGAGAGAGAAAGAAAGTAAAACATGTGTGGGTCTCATAATTTTTTTTTGAAAGAGAGAAAAAAAAGGTGCATAACACTTAAATCTGCATAATACGTAGGATGGTAATATGTATGTAAGTTGTGGCCTTCCAGTTAACTTGCTCCTGTACCTTGTAGGATTAGAATTGTTGTTGGAACTTCTTGAAGCTTCAAATCTTAAACAAGAAGGTGTTACTTCAAAGGCACTTCATAAGTTGGCTGAACCATTTTCGTCCCTCTTGTTGATGTTGCACCTTCATCGCCAATTCACCAGATACTTTTGCTATTCTTCTGTCACTAGTTCTGTTTATTTCATTTTATAAAGTTTATTTTTTTATATCGATCATCAATTCAAATAAACCTTCTGATGTCACATTCTTGGTTGAAAGTGATGTTGCTGAAACTTTTTTTAGATTATTGTTCTTTTCATTTTAACCATTGTGACATAATCTCTCAATGAAACTTTTATTCCTCTCATTGGCATCAAAGTTATTTATAAAGTTAGCAGATTAGCTGTGATTAAACTCTCTTTTATTCTGTTATCAATACTCAAATATAAAATGAATGCTGAAGGTTATTTCAATCACTTGGTATTTCCAAAGTGATGCATTGATGGCAATTCTCCATAAAACTTGATGTGACTAATGAATATGTGTAACTTAAAGAATGAATATCCTTATTAACGTCCTAAAATTCATAATGGAGGAAAGGGAAGCCAAAACATATGGGAAATTCATATATGGAATCTCTATATGTTTAAGAGGGACGAAAGTATTGGTGCAACATCAACACGAAAACGGCTCAGTCAACTTGTGAAGTGCCTTTGAAGCAACACCTCCTTATTTAAGATTTGAAGATCCAAGAAATTCCAATAGCAATTCAAAAAAATATTACAATCATCAATAGGACATAAATGAGCAAGAGCAAGCGAAAGAGTGAAATTATACCACCTCGCCTCTGGCACCAATGAGTTGGCTTTCCTCATTTCAACCCTAGCACCAACGAAATGGTGGCAGAGTTTGTGGATCTCCATTTCACCCAAGCCACCAGCGAGTTGGTGTGCAAATCCATTTCACCTCCTCCACCTGGATGTTGGTCATACGCAATTTAAGAAATAAAGAAGCTTGTACGCATTCCGGGAAATAAAGCTTTTTCTGTGCACATTTAAATAAAAAAAGCCTAGTTTGCAGTGTTATGATTTGAAAAAACTATAGGAATCAATGATTTTTTAATTAACAAATCGGTTAACAAAAAATAGAAGATTCGTAACCATTATTTATAGAATCAACCATGCTAGGTAACCAATAAAAATTCAGCCAACACCAGTCAACAATTTAAATTGGATGTTCTATTTCTTTATGTTTCGGATGTTCTGTTTCTAAAAAAATATAAAGTTGATTGAGGTTGCTTTAGGTTTCGGATGTTCTATACATTCTATTGTGGATGTTCTATAAACAGTAGTTTCGGATGTTCAATTTTTTGTTGGCTAATTTGTTGGTTAGAAAATTATTGGTTACCTATATTTTTCCTTATAGAATATTCATTGTGAAAGTTATAGAACATCCGAAACCTAAAGGCAACTATCGACTAATTTTATATTCTTGTAGAAACAGAATATTATCAAAGTTCACAATTCAACAGAAAGCCCACGTTATACGTGAGCTCTCCCACGTCATACGTGAGTGGTTGGCATCCAAATAGCCATTTGAGGCAGAGACCCCACGTTATACGTGGGGTAGGGATGTTGTACGTGGAGCCAGGACGTTCACTTCCAATAATTCTTTCATTGCCAATCCAACCCAAGTCATTAGGCATCAATTTAAATAGAATATCAAATTTAAATTATTGAATGTTGTTTGAATTTTTATTGGTTACTTCGCATGATATAGCTCCCTTATTCCTATACCTAGTAGTGATGGTAACTACAGAAGAGATGTCCATACTAACAAATGAACAATGAGAAAAGAATAGCATTGGACATACATTATTTCTTCTTATGAGTAGCTAACTTTAATTATAAAACAATTTCGAAGAGATTAAAAAGAAAAGGGAAAGGAAAGGTAGCCTAAACAAATTAAAAGCAGAAGCTAAGCTTTAACCAGTAATAAAATTTAAGCATACTGTCTCAAAAAAAAAAAAAAAGAATGATGGTATTTACGTGCATGGTATGTTACAAGAAGGGGTGCATGATACATAATTTACAAGAGTAGCTAACTATATATTCAGATCCGCAGAAAAGAAGCAAATATTGTTGGTGTTCCCTCCTTTTCTAGACCTGCACTTAAACTAATATAATTAAACTAGTTAAGAATATTGAGAGGAAGAATATTAATATAATAGAATTAATTAATAGAATATTATTGAATTAAGGTTGTAAATCGTCTATCCTCCTAATGGCTTCCTTCAAGGGAAGACGTTGTTGGGGGTTGGGTTCGGTGCAAGCAGCCCCGAGGTGGAGAAGCTGCAGCATCTGAGAGACGGAATTGTTGTTGTTATGGAGCAAGTCAGGGTCGATTAACTCGGCCTCTCTGGAATCGGAAATGGCGGTGGAGACCCATTGAACAACATCAGTGCCGCCCTTGCCATTGCTGTGATACTGAGAGGGGAACTTGCCGGTGATGATCTCGAGAATGATGATTCCAAGGCAGTAAACATCGGTCTTCTGAGACACCTGCTGGTATTCGGTGTAGTCAGGAGTTTTGTAGGCAAACAAAGTTTGAGCGGCGTAGTTTGGGTTCATGAGGGAATGAAATCCATAGTCGCTAAGCAGAGCCTCATACTCGTTGCTCAACAGAATGTTGCTGGATTTCAGGTTCCCATGTGGCAGCTCTTCCGTTGAAAACTCACTGTAAAGAAATGCCAAACCTTTTGCGATTCCCTTCACAATAATCAAACGCCTTGGCCACGTGAGTTCCCCGTGGCTGGATCCTCTGTCGCCATGCAGCACGTAAAGCAAGCTACCTTTGGGAATGTACTCCGTCACAAACAGCTTCTCCTCCTTGCGGTAATGGTAAGCAAGAGGGGTGAGGATGTTACGGTTTCTGATCCTGCCATACCTTCTCATCTCAGCGTCGAATATGTCTCTGCTCACCTTATTCATCTCTCTCATCCTCTTAACCACCACAGACAGCCCGTTTGCCATGGCCGCCTTGTACGCCGACCCCAGTCCCCCGTTCCCCAGCACCTCCGCTGCGGCCTTCATCAAGTCTGTGAGCCCAAACACGCCCTTCTCGTCGTTCACCATTATAAGGTCACCCGTCCCCCCTCTCCCTCCACCTCCTCTCTTTCCGATCCCGGTCCCCTTACCGCTCTTCGCAACCTTCACCTGCATTACTTCCTCGTCCACGTGGCTTTTCCCTCTGCTCATCAGGCTGAAGTTTTCGCTTTGCTCCCGCCGATTCTTCACCAAGATGAACACTGCCGCCAGAATCGTGGCCACAAGAAGGATAAACAGGATCTTCCAGAACCAACTCAATCCCCCAGACCTGCCCGGCTCAGAAGAAGCGGCGCCCACACCACCGCATTCCTTGAGGGGCTTCCCGCAGAGAGCTTCATTCCCGGCGAAGGAGCTAGCTTCGAATCCCGCCATGGATGGTGGTATTTGACCCTCTAGCTTGTTGTTGGAAAAGTCGAGGATTCTTATGGGTTGGGAGAAGGCGGGTGGTGTCCCTGAGAAGGCGTTGTTGTCGAGACGCAACTCTGAAAGGAAGCGAAGGTTGGTCAATGATATGGGTATATTACCGGAGAATTTATTGTCGTTGAGCCATAGCTTCTTCAAGGAGGCTAACTTGGTGAAGAAATCAGGCGGAATGGAACCGGAGAATTGGTTGGTGTTGAGGTAAATGGCTTTGAGGGCTCCGATCCTGTTGACGTCGGGAATGGGCCCGGAGAATGAGTTGTTGATGAAGCTGATGGTCCTGAGGGTTGGGATTTGCAAGAGAGCGTCGATGTCGATGGTGCCGGAGAGCCCCATGTCGGCGAGGTTGAGGCCGATGATGCCGTCTTTAGCGCATAGGACGCCAACCCAGCGGGCAGGGAGGGCGCAAGGATCCTGGTTTGGGGCCCATGAGGAGAGCACAGGAGGGTTGTTGAGGGCCTGTTTGAGTTTGAGTAAGGCTTCGGCATTGGTGACGGAGAGAGAAGGGAGAGGGAGGAGAAAGAAGAAGAAGAAGAAGAAGAGGAAGAAGAAAAGAAGAGGAGCAGCGGCCATTGCCGAGCCGGAGGTGGTTTGTTATCCGGGTAGAAATGGGCCGCCGCTTGGAGAGTATGATGTTGATGTTGTTTGGCAGGAATAATGTTATGTTTGAATCGAGGGTGTGTCATGTTTGTTGGTTGTTGAGGGGGAAAGAATACTTGCGAGGGGTTTGTGAGCTGCCCCGTCTTCATACATTTCCTATTATTAGTCTTGTTTCTTCCTGTCATGCACCCGATAAATCTCACCTTCTGTTGACCCCGTCAACACCCACCCATGCAATCCCTATTACTTAGCCTTTCTTATTTCCGCCCACTTCTTAATTAACCCTTTCCGTTATTCTTATACATACCTCTGAATCAATTTCTCATCATTTCTAATAATTAACCTGCCTCCCATTTCATTGTTTGGACTTGTTGGACTCCATGCAATCTCCTTCTTAGCTCACTACTCTATGATTCTCACTTCCATTCTATCTTTAGTTCCTCCCACTAGCTTTCTAGAACGTGAAGTAGGCATAACAAATGATGTTTGGTTCTGTTACAATATTAATATTAACTAATAATACGAGTAGAATAATGCTGATATTCAATGGATCGATCAATACATCAGTGTTAGTTGCAAGTCTTAGACATCATAATCACCATGGACTAATTTATTTTTATGGATCAGAACTCAGAAGAAAGGAATCTGCTACCAATCCACCAACTACATACATGTGCTGATCAAACATGACAATGCTTCATAATGCCGCAAGTGAACATATATAGCGTCCAATATGCTAATGAATTTAAATAATTAATTAATCAGGGTATGCATTTCGTGATGAAATTTCTCATCAAATATTTTTTTATTGAATAATTGGATTTTTAGTTGAATTCATTGCAAAGCTTGAACTAAACAAATTAAAGCCGCCAATAGCAAACAGAGGCAATAAAGGGTTATGTGAGACCAGATGAAGATAAACAGCAGTGACATTCATAGATTGGGAATGCTTCTAAGGAAAACAGCTTGGATCTTTATCAATCTCCATAGCAAAAGTTGTTAATTTGAAGTTGTCTTTACCCTCACTAATTTACAGACTCTCCTATGAATAATTATCTTATATATAGATAGATAAATATTCAGTTCAACATTACTTTGACATAATAATTATCAATTATTATGTCAAAGTTGATCAAAATATTGAGAAATTATTTGTTAAATTATTCTTAATTTTAAGGTGTTATTACTTGTAAATTGTAATAATTATTTTACAGTGAGATATATATAAGAGTAATGATTTCGGTTTAAGGATCCAGGATCCATGGTTTTGCAATTTTGATGAATAACGAACCACCGACACCGAGAGAAACAGAGTGTGTTAAGCCATCGCCATCATTGTCCGAGCAAAGCAAGTAAATGAGAGAGAGAGAGAGAGAGGGAGAGAGAGAGAGACACACACACACACATCTATCTTCCCTTTGAATTCACTCCAAACAGATCCTCCTCAAACCCTCCTTCCTTTTTCTCTTTCTCTTTCTTTCTCACTTGGCAATCTTCAATTCACAAATCACAACCTGCAATCCCTCTCAAACCCAACGCCCACCAAAAATCAATGCTGCCACCCGCCCAAATCATCGCCGTCTGATAAATCCAACTCCCTTTCGCAATGATGGTGGACACCTCAACGCTTGGGCGCTTCCACCACCAAAGACTCGAATTCAAGCGCTCTCTCCCCGCATTCATAACCTCCCACAGAACCCTCTTCACCCTCCTCTGGATCGCCGCCTTCGCCTCCGTCTTCATCTGGCAGAGGAACGTTCTCGTCGGAGGCTTCTTCCTCTTCGGTCGGACCCTCCCGGCACGCCCCATTCCCAAGCTCAGGCCGGTGGCTTTCAACTTGACGGATTTCGGTGGTGTCGGCGATGGTGTCACCCTCAACACTGAGGCGTTTGAGAGGGCCGTTTCAGCCATATCCAAGTTGGGGAAGAAAGGCGGTGGCCAGCTCAATGTGCCTCCTGGTCGCTGGCTTACCGCGCCCTTCAATCTCACCAGTCATATGACACTTTTTGTAGCTCAAGATGCTGTTATTCTTGGACTTGATGTGAGTTCATGCTGTTTTTCCAATCTCTTAATTTTTGTCTTGTTTCTGCTGCTTCATGTGTGAAATGGAAACTTTTGGGATCTCATGTGTTTTTATCTCTAGTAATTTAACAGGTCAGTCACTGCAAATGGTGCTATTCTATCTAACTGCCACAATGTTTTTAATCAAATGAAATGCTCCAAAAAAGGAAATAAAAGTTTTATTCATCGTCTGAGTAGATCCTTATTCTGATAAATGACTAGGAGCTTTCAATGTTATTGATAGGCACAAAGCTTAGGAATCTATTTTATGCCGGCACCTGATAAGCTTAAAAACTTATATGCTCGGATGATAGTATATTAGATGGCAACTTGTTAATTATTGATTTTGCTTTCTTGAACACACTGCTCATGACTTGTGTTCCCAATTATGCATATTTTGAGAATATACAAAATTGTGAGAGTTACATAGGGATTAACCTCACGGGTCAAACTATGAGGTTACGGCAGAGGGGTGATAGAATGGAAGACATAGATTTCGGAAATCTAGTTTGTTTTTTTGGAGAACAATTTTATATTTCTATTAAGAAGAATGATAGAGAGGTATTGAAGTATCTAGAAGGATCTACACATTGTGTTTATTGACTTAGAAAAGATGTACACTAGAATATTAAGAAAGGTCTTATGTAAGGGGATAAAATAGATGTAAGTAGAGCACAAAGAGGGGAAATACTAACAAAAAAGTCAAAAATTGGAGAAAACATCCTACCACACGTAGAACGATTTAAGTATCTTGGTATATTATTCAGCAAAATGGAGAAATCAAGAAAGATGTAAACCGTGGGCTTCAAGTGAGTTAGGTAACATGGCAAAGTGCATTTGGATTTAGACGAGCTATGTTATATGGAACGGAGTGTTGAGAGCCAAAAAGTAAGCATGAGCATAAGTTTAGTGCGGTCAACATGAGGATGCTTAGATGGATGAAGAATCATATACATATGGACAAAATAAGAAATAATTATATAACAGAGGAAGTTTGAGTGGCTCCAATTATTGAAAAGATAGAGGAGTAGGGATAATATTGGCAAAGCATCCAATTAGGAGGATGGATTAGAAGGAAGATAGACAATTGGTGAGAGGTAAAGGAAGACTTAAAAAGACTGTATATGAAGTGGCCAAGAGAGACCATTGCATGAATGGTCTTAATGCAGGCACAATACATGATATAGCGCAATAGCGTCATTTGATCCATGTATGGGATAAGGCCTTGTTGTTGTCGTTGATGTTGTTGAATGATTTCTCTGATTTAGATGGGTATATTAGTTTTCTTTGTGGACTATGGTGGTTAGTTCTGTTAGTCAAACGTTCTATAAGGCTAATTTTTTGCTAGGTGGTAGTGGGACCAATATGATCTCAGATTAATGAAGAATGCCAAGGATTGTGTTCATAAAGTCGGCTTTATGAGTACTAAATTGCCTGCATCTTCTACTGTTATTCAGACCTTATGTTCTATACGATAAAATCATCTAACAAACACTTTAAATGGATGAATTTGACTTGCTGAATTTCTCTTCTACTAAGCACACACTACAATCTAATAATTTCTGCCACTCTCTCGTAATTGAACAATATTTCTTACATATCTTTATCTCTCTTTGAACAGGATGAGAAGTATTGGCCACTGATGCCACCGTTGCCTTCATATGGATATGGGAGGGAGCATCCTGGGCCACGATATGGCAGTTTGATTCATGGTCAAAATCTTAAAGATATTGTGATAACAGGTTAGGATTTACATCCTGCTTCACTGTGAAAAATTAGGTTTTGAACTTTCAATGTATGTTGAGGTAAAGGAGGAGAATCAACAGACTTGTCTTGATCTATTGATATAAAAAAGCGTATGTTTATGTGACTTTGTTCTGTAGTCAAGAACCTTAGACAGCAATGCTCCAAAGGTTTAAGCTAATGGTGAACTGTAGTTTTGTTGATTGATCTTTTGTCATGTTAAATGTTCAAGTTGATCTGATTTTGTCTGTTATTAACTGACAGGGCATAACGGTACCATAAATGGACAGGGACAAACCTGGTGGAAAAAGTATCGTCAGAAACGTCTCAACCACACAAGGGGGCCACTTGTTCAGATCATGTGGTCTAGTGACATTGTCATTGCTAATATTACCTTGCGTGACTCTCCTTTTTGGACACTTCACCCATATGACTGCAAAAACATCACTATAAGAAATGTTACAATATTGGCTCCTGTAACTGAAGCCCCAAATACTGATGGCATAGATCCTGGCAAGTATTATATTTACTGAATACAAACCTTTATTCATATCTTGATGACATAGGATTGATGATATTTGATTTGTTAGGAATGGTGGATAATTGTTGGGTTTCTGTCATGTGACTATTGTCTCAAAAAACATTTATGTATTAATTTACTTTTTTCTGAAATTATGCATGCATTTATCCCCCCTAATGACTGTATATGATGGAGCTGGGTGTATATGGTATTGAAGCAACCTAAGAACCTAAGCTATTCATCCACACTTCCCCAAAATTTCAACAGTTTTTTACTTTGTAAATGATCGGTTTAGGGTAGTACTGTGGCCAATCCCAGTAGGTGGGATAAGGCTTTGTTGTGGTTGGTTGAGCCTTTGAGGATAGTAATGGTAGCTTAATATAGATGGTTGGCAAAAAGTAAACTTAAGAGCCACATGTAAATATTGGATATATTTGAGGCACTGAATGTAGAGAAGCTCAATCCGGTTAAGACTTTGAATTTTCTGGTCAATTGAATGATTTCTGGTGCAACTGATTCAGTTGAAGAATGAATAGTGAGTTGACATCTGTTTGGAAATGTCAGGAAAATCATGAATGATAATAATTGATTTTTGACATGCAATTTCTTTAATATGCTTAAAATGTTTGTCTGTTAGTGCTCAAATAAGATGCATGGCACCAGTTACTAAACCTGAGAATGCTAATTGTATCTATTAGCATTGTTGTTATATGGCAAACTAACAAGCTTCAATTTCTTTGGTATGAACAGACTCTTGTGAGGACATGTTGATAGAGGACTGTTACATAAGTACAGGAGATGATGCAATTGCCATAAAAAGTGGATGGGATCAGTATGGAATTGCTTATGGAAGGCCATCCATGAATATATTGATCCGGAATCTAGTTGTTCGCTCCGTGGTCAGGTTAATCCTTAACTCTCCCAACTAGCACTTTTTGCATATATATCACCATATTATTTTTGGATAGCAACTAACTTCTATTCTGCATAAATCTAAGAGCCAAAATGTAAATAAATCTGTCTTTCTGAATTCTGATTTCTTCATGCATCTGGCCATGCTTTCTCTATGATGTATCACTTTTGGTGTGTGCATTGTTTGCAAATTTGATGACTGCATATTTGTTGGCTTCTCGTCATTTAGATATCCTACTTTTTGAAATGGAACAGTGCTGGAGTTTCAATAGGCAGTGAGATGTCTGGTGGGGTGTCCAATGTGACTGTAGAGAATCTTATTGTATGGGGTTCTAGGCGTGGTGTGAGGATTAAGACAGCCCCTGGGCGAGGCGGATATGTTCGCCAAATAACCTACCGGAATCTAACATTTGATAACGTCCGTGTGGGAATAGTCATGAAGACAGATTACAACGAACACCCTGATGATGGATATGACCCTACAGCACTTCCTGTACTCAGAGACATAAGTTTCACCACCGTCC